>JAHRHJ020002319.1:0-308606 GCA_019776745.2 Taxus chinensis | reverse complement strand
AAAACGGGGGGTCCCAACCATTATGTTAATTAATTAATATTTTATTTTAAATATTTTAATAATGAATATGTATTATTATTATTTAAATAGTCTTTTTAATTAATTGAGAAGACTAGGTCATCATGGAATTAATGACCCATGATGGAACATTCTCAGGTGGTTCACCTAACTGTATAATCCATCATGGGCCTTCATTTAAGGAATGTAGTATGACCCATTTCCTCGTTTCCTCTTCTTTCCCTCACATTCTTCTATAAATGTAAGAGTTTGGAAACTCATTTCAAGGGTTCCATAGTTCAAGACAATTTGGACCGTTTAGATTATCTCGGGGGCGATTGTTGATACTTTTCAAGGGTCTCTCTGCTTCTAACAAGTTGTTCTTGTGTGTTGAGAGAACTTTTCAGCCCCTCTTTAAGATGTAATGGCAAACTATTGCCTCTCTGAAATGTATGATGCATGTTGCCTGTTATTGAAAGCAATAAAAGTGTTGTTTTTGTGACTAATCTCAGTCCCTTTTCAAATCCTTTTTATGCTTCTTTTGTGCCTTTCTCGTACTTGCAGTACACGGTGCAGTTAAGTTTCTATTCAAGGTTTCTTGGAGTTTTGTGCTTATATCGAGTGGTGAAGTATTGCATGCAGTTGAGTTGTGGTGGTCTGTTCACCCTTCTTGGTTCATCCCTTCTTCTCTGGAAACTGGTATATTTCTCGGTCTTGTAAAGTTTAACCAAAAGGAATTGTCGTGTCTCTTAGCCCTTGGTATCCTGTACCGCTCTCTTAAATTTGCTTAGGTGAAGTTGACCTGTGGTGTCACCACAACCCTCTTCAAATTACCCTTCCTAAATCTGAAGACACCCTTTATTTCATGCATCACCATCCCTAGTATATTTTCATTTCTGGTAAATCTCTTTCCCTAAAACCCCATGAAAATGTTAGCCCTAGGACTAATAATCATTTTTGTTACAACTAAAGGAGTAGTACAAGCACTTAGTTTAGGAAGGGACCCGGCCTTCCTCCGGAGGTTCCCTCGGCCCAATCCCACGCTTGAGAGGTGATCCATGTGTCCCAATCGCATCGAAAGTCCTATCACATCCTGGCCATTCGGGGGGTGCAAGTGATTTGGTTGACAACAGTTTTTTGTGGCACGCCCGGTGGGACATCACAAAAGTTAAGTTCCATCTTTCAGGGTGTCTCATTAATTATCAAACAAGAAATCTTAAGCCACTGTGGACCACACAACAACAGTTTTTGGGACGCCCGGTGGACAAAGTGGGTACTAGGTCTCTTCTCACTCACACAATTCAAGTACCTGGTGACTATATATCCTGGATTCCAAATCCTCGTGCGTTAACTTATGCGAAGAATTTCAAACAAAGCTTCCTTCTCAAAGAAGAAGTATCAACATATCGAACTTTCCTTGTCTCCTCCAAGAGAAGTAGAAGAAGGCATTTCCACATTCCCTAGTGTGCATATTTAACCTAGTAGGGGTCATTCAACTCCTAACCTCCTCCTCTACGGAAGATTCCCTCCACCCAGGAAACAATCACCTTTCGTTGTTATGGCGAGGAACCAGTTTTTTTCCCCCTTTTCAATGCTAGCAAGTCCTCTCATGTTGGCTCAACGTGACCCCTATAACCTGTTGCGGCACTCAAAAGTTTACCCTTTCTAAACACGGGGGAAACTCCAACGTTACTCTAGTGGAGCTTATTTGATGTAGCCAGCAAATCTGTTGCAGTACATATATCACGAAGACAACAAATTGCAAGTTGAAACTTTCTTGCCAACCCACCCGTCTTTCAAGGAAATCAACTTCAATGGTTTCGCGGGTTTTAGGTGTTGCACTATACCACTTGGGACAAGTTTGGGAGAAAAAGCTATGTAAACATTTGAACACAAAAGTGATCACCTATCACTTTTGGAACAACTTACTACCAAAGAGAAGCTTCCCAAGATACATGGATGATTTCAATTCCGATTCCACAAACTTGGAATAGGCTTCCGGTGCGCGAAAGCCTTCCTGCCCCCCCCCCCGCATAATGCATTCTTTGTACTATTTTGAGCCTTGATACGATGTACAGTTTATGACCCGTCCATGGGAGGGACTTACACTTCCTGATGCGTATGAAGTTGCCATAAGTGCGAGAATTTCCTTTATTCAGGCTGGAAAGATAGCTCCACGCCACCAATGCCCTTTTCTCCTCCCATCTTACGATCCTCAGCCTATCATTGCTCCTATTCCATCCAGTAGACTCCAGGCAACCAATCTCAATCTTCCTCTAACCTCTCAAATGACCTATTTGAAGTCAAGTCACTACTGCAGCAATTTTGGAAATGACTCGTGGCAACTCAAAAGGCAACAATTTTCAATACCATCGTCCGTATCAGCCACAAATTCAAGCAGTATCAGGCCTAACCGTCCTACTTTCAAAGGAAAACAATCAGCCTCTGAAAAATCAAATAACAAAAACCAAAACCCACATATACACAGTGTGCAAATTGTTAGGAGGCCTTGACTTTCAGAACCCTCTTGTATCTAGCTCATCTAGACCTATATACCTGGTCAAATAATCTATTTCAAGACTACGAATGGTGTTAATCCTTGCTCTCAACGGCTCACTCACAATCAAAATCTTTTGTCCCAATGGTTCTTAGCGCCCTTATTGTTCAAAGTGGTATCTGCCCCCTTCACGATTTAACAAAAAATTCATCTACAAGAAGCAGCAGATCACCCGCAAGCACCTGAAGATCCACGTTGCTAAACCTGGCAAGAAGAAGATTTTGTGGATTGAATATAGATTCCTTCATCAGTGGCGGCAACACTCCGTTTCCAAAAAAGGAGAAATTGAGCCTCACTCTCGAAGCTGATCTAGCAAATCCACTTCTCACCTGGGTTTCCAAATGGCAGTTGACAAAAAATGCGGGACAAAATCACTAGAAACAAACCGGCTAGCCACAACCGGCCGGGAAAGAATGGTTTCTCCCAGGAATCACGGTGCCCAACCAAACATTTTCCAAAGGAGGACCCCACTGGCCCAAAAAAAGTGTCATCAAATTGGAGCAAATTCCTTTCACAGCAAAGTAAACAAATAAGAAACCACCAATCTGAGCGGGACCATGTGGACGCACTCTCTATCCCTTCCCAAAGAAACCTGTTGCGAGAAGCTCTGAACAGTTTTTTAGTACAAGCTTGCGGATCACCAAGCCATGGAGTTACAATGCTACAATTTGTTCAACCCGAATGGGAATCATTCCTCGGTAAACAAAAAACCACCGCCATTCTACTTTCCCTGATCCATTGGCGACACCTGGTACATAATTGCATGATCGATTCTGGTGGCCAGTAGTCTGTCATGCCGAAAACAAAATTTACGATGTACTAGGCATACAATAGTGTGCCAGTTTGGAGAGGGAGTGGTTCAACTAACTGGATGGCACAGCTGTTTAAGGAACTGTTGGGTTTTAGCAAAAGGCCCTTCAACTTACCATTCTCATGCCCAAGTTTTTTGTCATTCACCCAAGACCATATCGATCATCGATCTTCCCTCCCCTCTTTGGGCCCTCTACCTATCACGGGATTCACCTGCCAAGATGGGCGGTTAAACCTATCAGCTGATTGGTCGCATATGAATTCTTTAGGACTCGATACGGAACCAAAGTACTATAAGGAAGGGCAAACCAATCTGCCATAATCATGTTAGAAACCCTACATTGCTAATCCCATAAATGGAAATTACAAAAAAAAAAACAAAACCATCGTGATCCCGAAGAGGAAGATGCCGATCATGAACCAACACCCTTGTTGAAAAGTTCCCGATACTTTGGGGCCCTGGATGAAGTAAGTAGAGATCATCAATACGATCCTACGCTGAAATGTATTGGCAAGAAGAAGAAAAGTTGGTTTGTTGGTCTTTGGGAAAGAAACATGATTAGGTGCTTACTGTATTCCATGAAGAAGATACATCATACCACAACTTGTCAAAACCACCAAGTGATTCTAAAGGACTGTGGGCAATTGTTCTTCGATGGCTCAAGAAGTATAATGGATCCGGTGCTGGTGTTATGTTTAATTTTCTCCAGAGGTGAGATAGTACTTTCTCATTTTTCTGTTTTGCAGTTCAGTTGCCCCAACAATGTTGCTGAATACAGGCTCTTGTGTACGGAATTCAGCTAGCCCAAAGGAAGGGAATCAAAGGCCCTAACTATTTTTGGGAGACATTGAGTTTAGTTGTTTCATCAAGTTTTTAGTGCACGTAGTGCATCCAAAATGATCTTGTTAGATCATACAGAACCCCGAGTCTGGGGACCTGATGAGATTTGGAAGCTTTTGGGATCCATGCAATTCCTAGAGGTCCAAAAATCAAGATGCGGATAGGCTGCTACAATTGGGTTCACAATTACAACATACAGTTGAATATCATGAAAGAGGCAGCACTTTTGGTAAATTGGTGGTTCGACTATAAAGTCCCTGATATGTGAATAATTGCAGTGTTTCGATATGACAACCAATTGCCTCTTCCTACCTACAAGAAGAGGTGGATTTTTGCTGCGAAAAATCAAATATAAATTTTGGCGGAGTCATATGGTGAAGCAATTATCAATGAAAAGCACCAAGCTATCCCAAAACGGTTTTAGTCACTTTGGATCCATTTTCAATTCAGATGACCAAGGCCACTAGACAAGCCCACATGGTGGTCCCTAGAAGTATTTTTGAGGAAGTTGAGGTATCAAATGAAAAAATTTCTTAAGATCGGAAAAGTGTGTACTTCTGAGGAAAGAAGCTTTCATCAAAATTTTCAAGAGTATCAGGACATCTTTTTTGCTTTGCAATGGAGCTTAAATATCTGCGTGGTTTTGATCCAGGTCTAGCACAACATCCATCGACTGGATCCTTAATGCCTAAGCCAGTTCGTCAGAAACAAGAACCATTATAACTCCGCAAATTGAGGGGAGCCGCTAATGAGAAGGAGCTAACCAACCTCAATCGAGGCCTGTAATAATTGTTCCCTCAGCATTCCTCATGGGTAGCCAATTTGTGTGCCCCGTGAGGATACGAACGGGAGAGATCCGGGTATGCGTAGATTTCAGGGATTGAATGTGCATCATTAAAAGACCATTATCCTCTTTTTCCATCGATGAGGCAGATCCTTCAAACGTGGCAGAGCTCAAAGATTTCTTTGCTCAATGGGTATTCAGGTTTACAATCCAAATCCTGTCCAAGAATCCGACCAATTCAAAACCAAAACGGCTTTCACTATACCAATGGGGCACGTATGCCTAGAATAAATGCAAATCGGATTGTCCAATGCCGAGGGCTACTTTTTCCAAAGAGCCCTGGACATGGCATTTAGGGACTAAATCAAGGACATTATTTTAGTTTACCTGATGATATAACTGTATACTCCCTAAGCATGCCAGAAGAATCACATCAGCATCTAAGGGAAAGCTTTTGGGATCCATGCAATCCTAGAAGGTCAAAATCAAGATTGCGGATAGCTTGCTGACAATGGTCACAAAAACTACCGTTGATTCATTGAAGAAAGGGCAGAGAAATTGGTAAATGTGGTTCGAATAGTAGGCCCGGATCTGTGAAGAATTGGCAAGTGTTTAGATAGTGACAAACAAATTGTCCTCTTCCTACAAAGAAGAGGTGGGATTTTGCTGCGGAAAAACATAAGATAAGTTGCAGGAGTCATATGGTGAAGCAATTTACCAATGTGAAAAGCAAAAGGATACCAAAAGGTGTAGTCACTTTGGAATCCATTGTCAATCAGATGACCAAGCCACAAGACAAAGCCATAACATGGTGCAGAGAAGAGTATTTTGAGGACGTTGAGCGGTATCAAATGAAAAAAAAATTTTCTTAGATCGGCAAAAAAAGTGTGTACTTCTGAAGAGAAAGAAAGAAGCTTTCTAAAAAATTTTCAAGAGTATCAATGACATCTTTGCACATTGGAGCATCAAATATCTGCGGGGTTTGATCCAGGTCTAGCAAAAACATACCATCGAAAAACCAAACTGGATCCTATGCTAAGCCAGTTCGTCAGAAACAGAGACCAATTAATCGAAAATTGAGCGCTAATGAGAGAAAGGAGCTAACCAAGCTCATCGAGGCCTGTATTAATTTTTCCCATCAGCACTTCATTCAGGGTAGCAATTTGGGCCCGTGAGGAAGAAGAAAGGAGAGATCCGGTATGCGTAGATTTCAGGGATTTGAAATCGGAATCATAAAAGACACATTATCCTCTTCCAGCGATGGTGGGAGCAGATCTTCAAAACGGTGAGAGGAGCGCAAAGATTTCTTTGTCAATGGTATTTCAGTTAAATAATCCTAGTCCAAGAACCGAACCAATTCAAAAGCTGTCACTACCAAGGGGGCACGTTATGCCTAGAATAAAATGCCAATTGGAAGGTCCAATGCGGGGCGGCTACTTCCAAAGAGCCATGGGGACAGGGCATTTAAAGGGACTAATCAATGACATTATTTTAGGTTTACCTTATGATATAACTTGTATACTCTAAAGCAGCAGAAGATCACCTCACGCATCTAAGGAAAGTTTTGTCCAAAGGTTGTAGGGGAATTTGGGGTTTCACCTTAACCACAAGAAATGATATTTTTGCAGTGCACGAGGGAAAATGTGTGGGCATGTGGTTTTCAGCAGAAGATTATCAATCGATCTAGCTAGGATTAATTTCGGATATGTCCTTTTTCTCCCAGTACAGAAAGGCCTCCAGGTTTTCTGGAACCATAAATTCAGCGGAGATTACCTCAATTCGCGACATTGGCCTAAACACTGACAACCATGCTAAAGAAAAAAAAAATGACATTTATGGACAAAGGAAGGAGGAGAAAGCTTTGAAAGGCCCATCAAACCAGCCATTTCTCAATCTCACGGATTGTGAACACCAGGTTTGACAAAGATTTTATCCTTATGCTTTGCAGGTCAAGACCAGGCAGGCATGCCAAGTTTGATGCTCTCTGGAGTGGGCCATACATCATCACAAGTTGCAAAGAGGCAAATTCATTTCATCTATCTAGGCTCAATGGAGAAGAACTGCCCATTCATGTGAATGGGATACATCTCAAAGCTTGTTTTTGAGAAGCGTTCCACCCCCTGTACAGTTAAATTAGGTGTTTTCCTCCAAGTGCTTATGCACATTGTTGTGTGTTGTTTTTTTGCTTTCCTTGTTGTTGTGTTTTGTGTTGTTCTGCACATTGTTTCATCATTGGAAGGTGTCAAGGAGAAGAAAGGTTCAAGGTTTCCATAAGAGTTCAAAATCTTCTTCATTCAAAATTTTGCAGTGTTCCATGGATGTCAAGCATTCAATAGATTCAGTATACTTCATGCTTAGCATTCCAGAGAGGTCCAGGATATCGGCAATGCTCAAGGAGATTTTGGGATGTGTCAAAGAAAATCATACTACTTTAGGATTCTAACATAGACTCCATGCCCAATGGATGACTTAAGGCTACTGGAATCATGCTTATCAGGAAATCATCCCCAAGAGGTCACCAAAAATGTTATCCAATTTTACACACATGGCAAGATTGGACAACAGGGTCCTATCATGTTCAAAATGAAATAATAGTCCCAGGAACCCACCTTCGGTTATTAACGAGATGCAATAATTAAAAATAATTCCTAAATTGCATATGAAGAGATCACCTAGCATCGAAAGGCACCCAGTTGATCTCAACTCAGTGAAGAGTTCAGGGTCGAGTTGAAATAAAGAACCCAAAAGTGTCAAATTGATAATCATCTCAGAAATCATCTCAGTAGAGACTCTCAGTTGTAAGAGCTCAGATGAGGTCTTGTTAATGCAAAATATAGCTCGAGTTGAAAATTGACGAATGAAAGGAACTCTATAAGGATCTCGGTGGAGATCAATGCATGGAAGACATTAAGATCTGAAGGCCAAGTCAGGGAAGCTCAAAGTTAACATGATGCCAGGTTTAATCCATTAAGATAGTGCTCGACCATTTCACTTGGGAGAATTATCTTGTTTGACCGAGATGATATGAAATTATGCAGCATATGGGAGGTTCAACATCATTGAATCTCAGGTTGTAATTACATAATGGAAGGACTTCTATCGACCCAGGAAGATAGTATAAGCACCATAGAATACCAATGTAAAATTGAGTCAAACTGACATCTTAAAAAGAGCTGTGGGAATTATAATGGTGTTCGGACCTTCCTCAAGGCCGAGTATTCGGTGCATAGGCAACAGGGATGTTGCAGTATAGTAAGAGTTCTTTTGAGCCAACAAGAAGGTTTCCAACTATGTTGTTATCTGATCAGCATTTGAATGCATCCTCAAATTCGGGATTTTCCTTCAAGATATTTTTATGAAAATCGATTAAGTGACAGTGAGAGTTTACCGGGAGACCTGATGAAATTTATTACAAAGATTCTCTATCGAGACCTTACTTGTTTTACAATGTAACTCATGGAAGCGAATCTCATAGAGGTGGAACTGTTTCATATCAGAATATTCATGGGCACAATTTGCTTTGCAATTATATGAGCATCTTCAATGAGTCACTAAGTTGGTAGGCATAAAGGATTCTGTTGGGATTATCACACCTTACAAGCTACAGCTGAAATGTTTGCACTGAGAGTTTAATGTTATCCTCAAATCTGATGAAGGAAGACTCGGCAGGAGTGGCTTAAATCATGGGGATCTTGCGAGCTGGTGGGAATTGTGGAGAAATGATAAGGAACGAACTTGCCAAGACGTCAAATGGTGAAGCCAAGTGAGGCTTGAGGGATGGCATGGATTAATGTGTCCAAGCCGTTACACGGGGATTTGGAGCTAGTATGCCAAGGTCAGAGATTTGACGATGGCAGTCCAAGCTGTTAATCCCACGTTGAGGTGAGTTCATGAATAGGGGAACTTAGGGCAAGCACCGCCAAGTGGAAATATTGGTTTGGTAAACCATGATCAAACTTCCGTGAATGGGAGAAATCTGATCAAACTACCAAGTGTGGAAATATTACGATGGTTATCCAACATGATACTTCTGCATGGGCCATGTAAACAAGATCTGAGTCTTTGTGCAAGTCGCTCGGAAGGTAAGTCGGGGATGGGAATGAGACAGTTGAAGTGTTTAATAGGATTGGACGTGGTGGTCAGCTTGGCCAAAATCAAGTATGACAACGATGGTGAAGGAGGCTCAGGCCATTCTCATTACCACAGATAACATGTCAAATGATATCGAGTAAACCCGTCTACATGGCGAGTGGATTGCAGAGACGCTTGCATTTCCAGAATGCGCTGGGGAAAGGAGAGAAGCCTTCGGAATGGAATAGGAATTAATCAGAAACTCGGGTTCAACTGTGAGGAGCGTTGAAGTGGCTTCATGAATGCAACCCAACAAATGTCTGACTTGATTGCATTAATGGCTTCAGATCGTGGCTCAATGCAAAGAGCTTTGACGGGATTGAACAATCAAGCTCGTGAAGTGAATCATCAGATGGCAGAGGTTATGTGTTGCTGACATGGATTCGTGTGGTCACGATAGATTGTGATATAGAAGCAACAGGTGTCAACTCATTTGCAGTACAGATGAAGACCTTATTAGTGATGTCCACTGAAGCTGTTCAGACTTTAATTTAGTTTAATGGAAGCTGCAGGAAACTTCTCCTCAAAATCCCTGTACAATCAAGTCAATATTTAAGGCTCATGAGAAATTCCCACGCATAGGTCGCAGGAGATGAAGTTTAAAAGAGGTCAATGTAAGAGGTCAGAGGTGCTCAGCCCTTTGAGCTTGAATGGCAGTTGAACTCATGATGGTTAGATGTAGTTGGAATTTGGAGACATATTCAACATTTTGAACTCAGATTTAAATAGCAGTTGCAAACTCTGTGGAAACAAATTTATTCACTGTCATGTACGATGGATTGGAGTCAATGCTATTCAAGGCTTCATAGGTTCAAATTTGCCTGAAGAGCTCAGGAGATGAAGGTTTATTACGGTCAGAATGAAACGATTCATATTGCTCAAGCATTTGATTCTCCTAGGAATGAATTGAATGTTGAAGGTCAACTCTCCAAGGTCTGACCTGGTTGGCCCAGTTGTTGTATGCCAATTTTATGTCACTTGTAAATGGTCTCTTTGAGAAACTCTTGTGGGTAGTGAGTATTGAATATGTTATACCCTTCCATTAAGTACGTCCAATCAGACAATTAATTAAATTATTCCTTTACCAGTGAGTTCAGAGAAAACTTGGGTTTTTTACAAATGGATCAAGTTATACTGTAGTTTCAAGCATGTTAATTTGAGCTAGCTTTATTTCTATGGCAAGCTTTGATCCACGACTAAGGAATAATTCATAGTGGTTGTTACCTGTACATTTTTCAAGGTCCTCTTGGTTGCCCCAGTTGTTCAATATATTTTTTGAAGGGTTAAGCTCAGTGAGTTATGTGTTGAGCAAATTGTAACATAAAGGATCTTTTTAGTTTCTGAAAAATGAGGGAGCTATTGTGTAGCTCACAGCTAAGAATGTGGAATGCCATACTAAGATCCCAATAGTGGCATAATTGTTGATTGGATCTGAGATTTGATGAATAGTGCACTGCCAAAATACCAAAGGACTCAATGCAAAAGAGCTGATTGCCAAAGCAAGGAAACAGCTCAGTTGTTAATGTGGGGTTCAAAAACTCGATTGCAACACCGAGTTAGAGGATTCAAAACTCACCGAGTTGGATTTTTGCAGACTCTATTCACATGGACCCCCCTCCTCTTCAAGTCAAACGGGTCAACAGGGGGGTCCCACATTATGTTAATTAAATTAATATTTTTATTTAAATATTTTAATAATAATATTTATTATTATTATTTAAATATTTTATTTAAATATTCTTTTAATTAATTGAGAAGACTAGGTCAACAGGCAATTAATGACCCATGATGGAACCTTCTCAAGTGGTTCAACTAACTGCAATAAATACATCATGGGCCTTCAATTTAGGAATGTAATTATGACCATTTCCTCTTCTTTCTCACATATTCTTCTATAAATGTAAGTTGGATGCTCATTTCAAAGGGTTCCAACAGGTCAGACAAGTTGGACAGTTAGATATCTCAGGCGAGTGTATACTTTTCAAGAATCCTCTCTCTTCTGCAAGTTGTTCTTGTGTGTTGAGAGAACTTTCAAGCCTCCTCTTCAAGACTGTAATGGCAACTATTGCCTCTTCTGAATGTATGATGCATTGTGCATGTTATTGAAGTAATAAAAGTGTGTGTTTTGTGACTAATCTCGGTCCTTTCATCCTTCTATGCTTCTTTGTGCCTTTCTCATACTTGCAGGTACACTGTGCAAGTTTAAGTTTCTATTGCAGGTTCTTGGAGTTCTGTGCTTATCAAGTGGTGGAGTATTGCATGCAGTTGAGTTGTGGTGTCTGTTCACCCTTCTTGAGTTCATCCTTCTTCACTGGGAAACTGGTATATTGTTCTCGGTCTGATAAAGTTTAACAAAGGGAACGCGTGTCTCTTAGTCTGTGGTATCTTGTACCCTCTCTAAGTTGCAGTAGGTGAAGTTGACTTGTGGTGCACACATTCTCTTCATATTAACCCTTCCTGATCTGGAAACACCCTTCATTTGGTGCATCACCATCCCTAGTATAGTTTCATTTCTAAAAATCTCTTTCCCTAAAACCCCATGAAAATGTTAGCATAGGACTAGATAATCATTTTTGTTACACTAGGAGTAGTACAACACTTAGTCTAGGAAGAGGAAGCCGGCCTTCTCCGGAGGTTCACCTCGAGCCCAAGTCCCACAGCTTGAGAGGTGATCCCATGTGTCCCAATCACACCGAACGTCCTATTCACATCCTGGCCATTCGGAGGGTGCAGTGATTTCGCGACAGTATAGATTTGGCGACAACAGAAATAGATGCAATGAAAATAATGAGAGTAAATGGTCTCCAAATTTTTCATGATAGACATTAGGGCAAGACCTTTGGAGGGAGTTTAGGTTTCTATGTAAATAAATGAATACTAGGGAAGAAAAGGCCTTTAAAACTATGAGATTCTTAAGAGAAAAGTGCAAGAAGGAATTTATCATTTTAGAGAACAGGCATGGAGATGAAGATGGACACTGGAAAGAAGAAGAAAAGTACAATTCTAGGAACGGGATGATGCAAACGTATGTTGTGAGCTACCCAGGTGTTGAGTTAGCCTACCTTGAAGAGTCATTATCCAAGGACATTGAGAGTGAGTGAAATAAAACAAGTGACAAATAAACAAGATAAGACTTCAAGTATGCAAGCTTCATGCCAACTTTTTTTTCTACACCACCTTGGATGCCTAATGCAGGATACCAATCAAGAGTTCATCCAAATTGAAACTTACTTTCTCAATGAAGTTTAACTGATTGTTTTAGAATATGCTAAGTGATATGGGGATGAGTCTCCTATTTGTTCAAGCGATCTGAAATTTTCAGAAATGGACTATTCTCTCCAAAACCTCCATTTGATTCAAATTATGCAGCATGTACATAAGCCAACATGAGTGGTCAAGAACTCATTTCCCATCGTGAGTTATGCGTTTTACCCTGTTGATTCCCTCATGAAATGGAAAACCACTAGGCCTAATAAATTGATTCCTTGTGTTATAGGGGCATACCCTTAGGTCCATAAGGACAACATCTAACAGTTATTTAAGTCTTTTCAAGGTGGTTAGATATATTGACAAGAATTCCCTTGGCCCAGGGAATTGATATCTTTGGTGGATAATTTCATTTGAATGCCTTTCCAACACGACAGGAATCTAAGTCCCTCTACTTAATTACGGTGCCACTATCGTGATGCATTTGGTGACAAATCATGGATTTCTGTGTGGCCGTTCATTCCAACAGGAGCTCCACTAATGCGGTAAAGCTGTTAGCAATCATTTGCTAGGGAATAATTTGTCTAAAAGTGGGAGGGATTGACATGCTTTTAAGAACTTTATTACATCCTTAGGATATCAGATTCCAACTGACATTACATGAAGTTAGTATATTCATCAGGCATGATTGCATGTTTTGAAACAACCTTGCAAATGGAAACATGATGAGATTATATTGCGAACTCAAACTTGAAATCTCCTCATCAATCTATATACAGACATCTTCTTTTGGGCTATTGTTTCCATTGGTACCGGAAATTGACTAGTTTGGAGAAATGGATTATCATCCTGATTCGAAGTACTCTGGAGAACATTTAGCACTTCCATTTTCATGTCATTACTTTCTTAAATGTATGCAATGGACTTGTGAGTTTACAACGATCAATTGCCATCTCCCCCCCCATAAAATGTCCATGTTATGAAGCAATGAAATATAGATCCATGTAACGATTACAACTTATCTTAGATCAACATTTTACAATTTCTTTTCAATCATTCACATCCTTCATATTCTTGATTCATGAAGAAACACCAAGTGGCGAAATCCACCATACCATAAATAATATAATTTCCCCACTTGTTTTGTAACCCCAAGGATTTGGAACTAATTCATCTTGCCTTTGGGAAACTTAAATCAGGGTCGTAATGGGAGAAATTTCTACAAGGCGTGGATTATTATTTTGTTTTTCTATGACATTGATAGAGATTTGGCAGAGGTTTGACAGAACCAAATTGGGGCATGCTACAAACTTTTCCCTATGGGTCAAGTTGGCCTCATTGATTGACGAAATGATCAATTCACTTTGCACAGTAATTTTATCTTTTTTCAATGACTTGGATCTCGTACACAAATTGCCCACTAGTGAGGCATTAGCTTACCTCCCCCCGCTTTGGCTCTTTTAAACTGCTTCTTAGATATTTCATACTATCTAACATTTGTTTTTTATTTAGGATTTCACAATTTTACTAATTTGTAACTTTCAAGTTTATCAAAGAGACCCCCTACGCTCTCTGCCCCGATGCTAGGTAGTCCCTTTAGCATTGACTTTTCAACGGTGGGCCCAAATGATTTGGTACTTTTTGCTTTAAGCCTATTGTCCCATTGCGGGACACTTTTTAACTTTAACTTTTTTTACAAAGAAATGGATAAAAACCTCAAAGTCTCTATGACCCACCTTCTAATTATATATGTCCACATACTTGGATTTGACGGAGTCAAAATTTGACGGGGAAGAAAATGCTAGGATCATTCCATAGCTGTGGAAAAAATGCAGAGATAGATGACAACTCCACCATTTCACGCTTCTAGTTTCAAATTTCTTTCGTGAGCTAAGGAATTGAAAATAATACTAAGGTTGTGACAATCCATGTCCATAGAAAGATTTGCAATTTCATTCAAATGAGTACCAATAAAAATTTTACTTATCTAAACAGGAAAACGATAAATTTATTCAGAAACGTTGATAGAGATTTTAAACAACTTCAAGAGACATGAATTTCTCTATCTTTTGCCAATGTTCCAACTTTACTTTAGGACACTTCTAGAAGGTGTGAGCTCAAATTGATTGAACTTTGACTTAGAAAATGAATGGGGGATTTTGAATACACCTCTTTCCCATCTGGTATATGTATCTAGATATTTCTTCGATTTCCTTTGAGATTAATTTTTCTTTTGTGATGAGTTATTTTTTCCAGCTTCCTAAACTCCTGGCTTACATGATAACATAATGGAAATATGATTTCCTGTCAAATGTGAAATTTGTTTTAGAGTGTGAAGAAATTGACATTTACTCAAGTATATGGGGGACCTAACAGTTAGAGATGTGAATATCCATTCCAAGGCACAAGGTAGATGTCATATCATCCTTAGTTAGTTATCCCACCTCTTATAGACTAAGGTAGTTGTTCAAGAAGACTCAGTGATGGTTCGTAAGCTTTTAGGAAATATTGATGAAATATGGTGTTAGGAAATAAGGGATAAAATATGTGGAATAATCCCTCACAGAATCGCAACAGTAGAAACTAATATGCAGAAAATATTACAGATCTTAAATAAAAGTTGCAATAAAATAACACAACACAAAGAGACAATATTTAACGTGGTTCACCCAATTTGGGCTACGTCCACCAAGAATCACTTGCTCAGATTTTATTACAAGCCACCACTCTCTCAATACAATACCCAGATCTGTTTGGAGCTATGCTCAACAAACTCTACAGAATTCACACCCAAATTCAAAACACATTTGCAATGTTACATTATACCTACCATATGCATAAAACCATATAAGTAGACAACTACTTAAGTAGTTTTACAAAACCGTGGGTATCAAAACCATGGGCCAAAACCGTCCCATAAACCTATGGGTCAAAAATCCTGCCCATATGAGAAAAGCATGTTTCCCGATATATCTTGGTAGGAAGACATCAAAGATGGTGTGAGATGTCAGTGGAAGATGATCATAATACTTTTGAAAGAGTGTTTATAAAGCAATTGGTATGTACTATAAATGGACTTAGGAATATTAAATCCCAATATTCTTGAACTGCCTTGCTTCATCTCATCAAGTGGAGTGTACTCAAAATAGTTCTTCATTGTATAAACCTACAAGCAAAAGTGAAATTTTCATATGTTGAAAAGTGTGTTATGTTCAACTAAGGGCTGATAATGATATAGAGGGGTTTGGTAAAGTCTTTAATGACTCTTGTGTGGTTACACTGTTTGTTGGTAAGACTCAAGGCTATTTATTTTTTAAACAATATTATCTCAGTTGGAATAAGGAGCTCATTTGTAGGAGAATCAAGGCATAGAGGTAACTCAAGGAAGCATAAATAAATGAAGGATAAACTTATAGATCTCAAGGAGTGCCCCACAGAAGAAAATAAAAGTCAATTCATATATGAAAGAAATATGAAATATGTACAAACCCTGCTCCAAGTGAATTTAAATTATTATGTTTGGTTTCTTGAAGTGATGGGGGCAATTAGAGGAGTTTCAAGTCAAAAAAATGCATGAGGAAGGTGTGTACTAGTCTCAAAAACCTACAGGAGTTAGAATTTTTGAAATCCACTAAGAAATGCTAAATAAATTCATTTATAAAGCCTCTCAGGTTCCACTGTAACCAGAAACCCTGATCCTAGGATTTGGATGGAAAATTGCTCGAATCATGAGTTTCATCCAACAAAAAATCACAAAAATGCAAAGATTTCTCTATCTAAGTAATTTTAGCATGTTGCAAAAAAGAATCACTTGAATCCATCAAGGATTGTTAGTGATTTTGTTGACAGTTTACTTAGAACGTCATGCAACATGTTGCAGGGTTAGTGTTTAATGTTTTTAAATGCAAATTCTAGTGCAAACTTGAAATAGAAGCTTCATGCAAATCCTCCAAAAGATTTTAAATGGCATAATTGGTCCTGAATTTCCTCTGAATAAATGTTTAAGGCTCAAATATTTTGTGGTAGTGATGAATATGTAAAATAGTATGCCTATTACTGATTCAGTCGACTGTATAAGGTGTTTTCCCTTCAAGAAAGTGTTTTAAGGATTGAGTACGCTTCATTGACATCAAATAAAGATTGGCACCAATGATCTATCATGTTCCAATGGCTTCAATGATATAGTGTTTCCTCCAATCTCAAGTAAAATGGTTGGACTTCCTAACGGTGTGTTTCCTTAGAGAAGCCATAAACTCAAAAGGCATATAGTTTAATCTATTGAGTGTTGTTCAAAGTGAAGAGAAATCCAAAGGTCTCTTTGTACAGTTACAAACATAGGAATATAAAAAATCCTCTCTTGCCAGTTGACAAAGACATGCAGTTTAAGTAAATAATCTCTAGTTAGTTACAAATGACTTAAGTATTGCCACTTACAAATTGCTCGAATACACAATAATAAGAAGTTGAAAAGATCATTTTTATGTGCTATGAGCTCAAGCTAGTGGGAGTATAATGGAGAAAGGTGATGAAAGGATATATATGATTGTTGTTTGTGTCTTGAAGTTTGATTAGAAAGAGACAATGAAAATAGAGAGTGTATTAAAACAAATTAACTCATGAGAGATGTGAATGATTTAATATTTAAGTTTTGAGTGTTCATTATTGAAGATACAAGACAGAGAAAGTACGAAATTCCCTGAAGTATAGAATACATAGTGAGTTACTAAGAAGAAATGCATGTGTATTTGAAAGCATTTTAGGCTGAGAGCATAGAAAAAGACATTGATTCAATTAGATCAAATAGAAGAGATTTGAGATGACAAATTGAAGGATGGAAATGATATAAGAAAATCCTAGTGAAATGAACAAGAGATAAGTACTAAGTTGAGTTGAAGCATGAATCTACATGTTGTAAATATGATGAATACATGACAAATATATAGGTAGGAAATTTTGTAAAGGCTAGTAGGATTATGAATAAGTCATTATCTCGTATTGAAGTATATCGGGTTGTTAAATCAGGTGTTGAAGAAACTTAAGACAATTACTGAAACAAGAAGGAGCTTTGAAAATACAGAATGAACATAGAGAATATAGAGTGATGTAATCAATATAGAGATTACAAGGTGAACGAGTGGCATATTGTGAAGATACATAGACATGTATATGATCTAGTGATTGAAGGAGCTTGAAATATAAGGTGAACTAAGTAGGTACAAGACTGAGACCTTACAAAAAATTCAATATAGGAAAATTAGGAGCTTTATTAGGTGGTTTAGAGTGTAGAAAGCAACATGAAGATGAGTATCAATTGATTCTTGTATGAAAAACATTGAGAGCTAAGTGATTAGCAGAAAGTGTGGAAAGAGAAAATAGAGAAGAAGCAAAGTGTGTTAATCTAGAGGTCATTATCAGTTGTGTAAGATAGTAAGAAAAGTGTGACAAAAACACAAAAAAGTATAAGTTGCATCTTAGAACATAGGTGGTTGAAGCCCATTTATAAGTAATAGCTTACAGAATATCAGTTGTAGCTAATTAAATTCTAGGGAGTTTTAGCTTCCATGCAAGTTATAGCTTGAAAAATGTTAGTAGTTATTGAGTGAATTAATTTAGGGGTTGTAGCCTTAAAAGTTGATTTTAAGCTCAACTTGAAATCAAAGTAACTAATACAGGACAATTTTGTCCTAAGCCTAATTCTCACTTGCAATAGGTTTTTTTCCTATTTTGGGTTTCTTACATTAAAACTTATGTTTTTGTGTACTCTCTTGCAAATTGCTTGTGTATAGTTTTATGTGTTCATCATAGAAAATTTAAGAAGGTAAATTTGAGAAGACATTGATTCACCCCCCCCCCCCCACTCAGTGTCCTAGTTTCTAACAGAACTCTGTCAACAATCAACAACCTCAATAACATTTTTTTACAAGTTGGATTTTTTGTAATCATCAAAACCCATCAATAATTATTTCACTTCTCATGTGGACCCACTGAGTATGTTGTCACATAACATTAATTACGATTTTTTTCATCAAATTTGTACAATTTGTATTGTTAAGTGTGTAACATCCCTTGGTAAATACTACAAATTTTGTACTTAACAGTTTTTGTCTTTTTTCTGGGATTTTATCAGTAAAATTTCCCAAATCACACTTTTGAGGAACTTGTGGAGTTGTTCCCTCAATTCCAAACTTCTATGATAGGTGCGAATAAGCAATCTGGTAGGTATGAATTTTTTTAAGAGCCAATTAAATCTCCCTAATTGTGCCCTTGAGGAACCTTTAGAACTGTAGACATATAAAATGTTGACATGATCAATTACAACTAGTTTTGTCCCACAACATCATATAAATCCATATAATAATTAGTCACAAGATAAATTTTTATTAATTTCATCATTAATCCCAATATTCTAATATTTCATCATTTATCTAAACATTCTATTTTATCATTTATCCCATTAAAAATCTTTTTTTTATCACATTCACCCTTTATCATTTATCATTTATCTCATTTCATCCTTAATCGTTTTTATTTCATTATTATATCATATTATCCTATTATAATCTCTATTAACATTTTCTACAAATTTAATATTCCTACATCTCATCTACCACCTACCCTACACATCCCTACACCTAGATTTTTCATGTAACCTCGCCCCTAATCATAATTTTTATTCACCTAATCTAATCCTAATCTAATCACATCCTCACACCTCTAAATCTAGAGTCTTCTGTTTCGAGAAGCCTCTCAATTCTTCCATCTCATTTTAAAATATCCAAATAAATGTGCATTATTCCATTGAATTTTTAAGTCAATGGAGAGTTCTCCTAAAATCTAGAATTCTCTAATTCTATAGAGTTCTCCATTCTCATGGAATTCCAACCATTGATCTAATCCTACTTGGATCAATCTTGACCCTCCAATTCTCCACCCACAAGCTATAAATCAAGCTCTCTTCCCCCATGAAAGCGAAGTTAGCAATATTATAACAAACCTCTTCTATTTTATTTAATCAATCAATCCATCATTCATCTTCAATCCAATCTAATCATCTAATGTCTCCTCATCTTGATCAAGCAAGTCATCACTCAACAAGGGGAGGTGATGTCCAAGTGCATCCACAACAAAATCTAAAGCAACAATCAAGCATCAAACATGAAGAGCAAATCCAACTAATCAAAGAAGGAAAATTTCACTTGTAGGTAAGTACATGTATATTACATTCTCCTCTCTTTCCATCCTACTCTATATGAGGTAGTGTATTAAATTTGTTAGTTAGGAATCAACTCACTTTGGTTTTTTGTTTGCATTTGCACTAGTACATCTTTTTACATTCCAAGAACTGTTCTTATGAAGCTCCGGTGTGTTTATACAAGCCCTTGAGGAAAGTAGTTTATTCTTATGTCAGATATATATTTATTGTAAGATTAAAATGTAGAATCATACTTAATGACAATCATACATTCACCCATGCAGTATTTGGATAGTTTATTCCCAGATAGTTTATATCACCCATAGTGGAAAATAAACAAATAATTACAGAGGAGAAAATTGGTTTAAGATTATGTGAAATGCATAAATTGTAGTGTCAATACCCTACATTTATATTAGGTCGCATCTAAATAGTAGTCAAAATGCTTGAAGTGGTTACAACAGTTTACTATTAGTTAAGAACAATACCATGCATTCAATAAATCCCACCCTCTAATGATAAATTATAAACCTTTCTAGGATGTCTTATAGGTCGTTCAAGAATGTGAGGTTCTCCAAGCTATGTCCAGGATAGGCCGTTATAAGAATTCTAGTTGTGATCGTTTGACATAGGGGAGGCCATCCAAGATTCCAGACCCATGAATAGACCACACGTCTGTTCAAGATCTAAGCGAGGTTGGGTCCCCACCTGACTTGATCATGTGACCTAAGGCCATTAACTAGGGGTGGTCCCTCATCCAACAAGGGAATGGTCCTCAAAAACAGGCCATTCGGGGAGTTCCAACCATGATCCAACATTATCATTCCACATCCAGCTAGTGGAATAGACATGCCAGACTAAATCCCTAATACAATTCCAATCAATGCTAAAGGGATTTTCGCAACCAACAAGGATGATGGATGCAAGATGTTACTGGGTGATTAAAGTGGACTCAGACATGGCGCTGCAAGCATGATGATTAAGCTTGAAAACAAAGGTAAGCCATGGCGCATGGAGGTAAATGATAGCCCATGAGTGAGTTTCCTGAAAGAATGTGAGTATGCAAGAAGAAGTTGAGTTCCTTAGAGGATGTCAACCCCCCATATCGAGAGTGAAATGTTTTCCAAATGGAGGAATGTGATACTAGTACAGTACCATATTGGTACATGCATCTGAGGCACTTAGAAATTGAGAATGCCTTCAATATAAGGCACATATCAAGGAGATGATCTAGATTGTTGGCATGGACCAACGGATGATCTAGATGGTATGACGGCGATCTAGACTCCAAGAGGAAGAAGAGGAAGCAACGACCTGAGTTAACCAGATGTTCATAAGCAAGTAATGAGCTCCATAAGTCACTAGAGTTCAAATAGGAGTGGTGACATGGCTCAACAAGGTGAGTTACAGAATCACGTATAGATGACGAGCAACACAAATTAAAGATAAATTGCAACAAATAGAAAATCTGATTTTTTCCGTAAATACTCAGCTAGGGAAGTGAACTATTTTTATTTAGTTTTCTCAAAATATTTTCCCAAAACATATGAAAATTTTCAAGAATCTTGCTATGATAATAAAGAACCTAGAACAATATTTTTGGAATTTTTTCGGATCATATATGACTGCCAAAAAATTACAGAAAAACCCTAGACAGCTAGAAAACCTTAAAAATCCATATCTTCTCAAATACATATGATAAAATTCTGAAATTTTGGAAATAACATCTATAAATAATATGAATGAAAACCCAAAAACCCTCCAAAAAGCACACCGAAAACCCTCCAAAAAGCACTGTAAAATCCCAAAATGGGTCCTCCACCTGGAAAGAGACCAAAAAACCCTCCAAAATTCCTCCAGAAGTGGCGCCAAACCTGCCCTAATCGCTGCAATAAAATAGATCTGGAAACCCTTGATTTTTCTCCACCAAAAAGCCCAAAATTCTGAAAACCCTTCTCTAAAAACCCTGAAATTAATCTCTGAAAATCAGCCCTGAATTAGTTCCAAATTGACAAGCTAGGGTGGATCTTCCATCACCAAAGAATTCCCTGCTAGCTAGGAATGGATCTCTCACCACCAAAGCTATGGTTCCTGTAGGATTTTAATCCATAAGCTAGAAAAATCAAAAAATAATTGCTCAAAGGAAATCATAAGTGTGTATGCAATAATAATCTCTTTTTCTCCTCCCAATATCCTTTTATAATTTCCCCCAAAACTTTTGGCCCAAGAAACCTAAGTTGACCTTTGAAAAATAAAGCAACTTAAGTTGCTTTTCTCCCCTAAGTTGCCATAGGGACATAAGTGACCCCAAAAAAGTAATATAACATTAAAGTGTTATTAGTCACCCTCCTGATGTCAAAACATAAAGTTTTAACCCCACCAAGTCACTTAACACCCATTTCAATGCAAGAATATAAAAATAAGCAAGGTGGAATACCCAATAGCCTCTAAAGTCTTTAGCCCCTTAGGTATGACCAAGGCTAAGGTGAATGAAAAACCTCATAGGTTATCTATTCATAATTTGGGACATTACAATCCTCCCCTCCTAAGAAATGCTTGACCCCAAGCATTATCATGTCATGCTACAAAAGCTAAATACCACAAAGTAAGTTTCTCCACCTCACCCTACAGTCAACCAAATATCGGTGTGATCCAAAGTAACCATGCAACCCCATGTAGTCATCATGACCTCCATGTTCTATAAGGAACAATGTTGTCTGTGAAGTAGAATGATGCCCAAAACAACTCTCCATTGATACCCACATCAGGACTGCCAATTTGTCCAATCCCTTACCAATGATACCAACATCATGTGACCACTCACTACTTCCAATCTCCTAATCAACCTGTGAAATCAACCTGTGTAATATGAAAAAAAGTGTGATAACTCTCCCACATGACCCACACTCATATGAGAGTAAGGATTCCCATAATGTATCTCAATTTTTCCTCGTGGGGGAAAAATCCCAAGACTCTAGTAAATGGTCAACTTGATAATGTCAACTCTACATAGTTCACCTCCTGTGATGAGTGTGAACCTACAACATAACCAGGTAACTGAGTCAACTCCATCCCTCCAATGACTATCACATGGGTGAAATTCCAACCATGCCTAGAAGTAGTAAAATATATAGGAGTGTTATCCCCTGTCAACTCAGAAAATGATGAACCTGTAAGCTCCAATTTGTAATGACGATAAACCATACATCCCTTTATGAAGTTGAGGATATCCTCCCTCAACCCATGCCATCTGAACCTCTCTGATATGAATTTTTAGTTCTCATCAAAGCTCAAGTGTCCAATCATGGAAGAACAATGCATATGTCACAATATCTCCATCCTCAACCATGAATCTGACACAAGGTACAATATGCCCTAATAGAAGATCATCTCATCCTCCAAACTGTAGGTTTCATCCTATATACAACCATCTTGAATCTCACAAGTGTGTGGTTCTTGGAGTACTCAACAAGAAAATGAGATCTCCAGTCTACCAAAACCTCAGATTACCAACATAATGATAAACTCAGATGATCTGAACTCATGACCCCAATCTCTGTAACTATCTTACATGCACTACTACTGGTCACACCCACATCCATATGACTCCACATCGGCCCATAGTAATAAAACCCCTCATCATGCTGAAAATTCCTCTCCATCCCCTCATTTCCAACCACTCTATGTGCTCCTATAGATAATCCCCTCAAGATCACATTCCTTCCCTCAGACATAAATTTCAGCTCCATCGTCTGAAAGTTAGTCCAAAACTCACCAAGAGAGTGAAGCCACTACACTCCCAACACTATGTTGGTCACTCCCATACCAACAACGTGGAAATCATCGGTAACTATGTAGTTATCCATGGTGATGCTCAACTATGGAACTCTACATGTGCATCTCATATGGTCCCAATTAGCTACAATTGTTGAATCCCTCAAAGTCCTCTATCTGCAAACCTCATCTCTCAACCAACGATGCATCAATAAAGTTTTGGGTAGCCCCACTATAAATGAGTACCACAACTCATTGACCCTGTATAGCTCCTCTAATCCTGAATGCCTTGTACATCAGAGTACTAGACAATGTGGCTATAATCTCTGAGGAAAAGTTCTCCTCCTCCTGCTCCACATCAGCACTATCCAATATAACTCCATCTCCATCATCCATCTCATGGATATCTAACTCCTCACCTCTGTCACCCTCACTCTCCTCGAAGACCTCAATGAATTGGGCCCTCCCTTTTCCTTTGCAATCATGCCCTGGAGCCCAAGGTGTACGGAAATTGAAACATAGTTTATTTCACCTCAACTCATCCCTAAGCTCTCTAGAAATGATTGGCTTCTTAACCACCTCCTACCTCTATGGAGGATCCTTCTGCTGAAGTTCATCTGATCTAGATGGAGATTCCTTTTTCTGAATTCAAGGTGGAAACCTCGACTTTGAGTGTCTAACTCCAAATCACGTGCTCTCCTAATAGCCTCATGTAAAGAATAAGGCTCAAATGCCTTCACAAATCTAGCTAGAGAATTCATCAAACCTGCTATGAAAAGTGAAGTCAACCTCATCTCTGTAACATCAGGTACCATGACTGATAATATCTAAAAATTTACAATATACTGATCAAAATAACATGTCTTCCTCAAGTGAGTCAACTCTCTAAAATACCTGTCAGGGTCCCTCCTGTCAAATCTTCTCATCATCCTCTGTGTGAATTATGCATAAGTATCAATATGTATGTGCCCTTGTGTAATCAGCCCATGATGCCACCAGTCATGTGCATCTCCCTCAAGATTTAAGATGGAAAACTTAATTGCATCCCCCTCGTGGATAGGATTCAAGTCAAAGTAGGTCTTCAACATTTGAATCTAGGACTATGTGGTACACTTCTTAGAACCATCGAAGTGTGGAATGGAAATTTTTCCCAATCTCCTCTTTAACTCAGGTACCTGTAGCTATTGATCCCTCTTGGGTTTGTTGACCAATCTTCATTCTGCAATACTTTATGAAAGGCATATTATCCCTGAAGCCCTCACTCAATAATTGGTAACTTTCCCAACAAGAATCCTCATCCAAATCAGCTGATGGTTGGCTTACCTGTGAAACTTCTGGATCCTTCAAAAAGGAAGGTTCATGGAGTCCCAAAGGCTTGGTAGTAGAGTGAGGAGACCGTTGCCCTAAATTTTAATTTTCCCCTCTTTGAACCATGTGTCCCTTATTACTAGGTTCTCCCCTTTCTGTATGAGTATCAATCATGCCTTGTGCCAATCTCTCAGTGAGTTGTCTCAAATAAATATTAGTGGTTTCCTACTGCTTCACCATGTTGGTGAATAATTGCTTCATCAAATCCACTTCACATTCTTCACTCACTCATATTTTCAACCCAACAGGATAGAGAAACAACACTCTAATACCACTGAAATATCCCCTGTGGGATATCACTCAAAAACACACAAATTAAAGATAAATTGCAACAAATAGAATATTTGATTTTTGTCCTTAAATACTCAGCTAGGGCAATGAACTGTTTTTATTTATTTTTCTCAAAATATTTGGCCAAAACATATGAAAGTTTACAAGAAGCTTTCTATGATAATAAAGAACCCTAGAATAATGTTCTTGGTATTTTTTGGATAATATAAGACTACCATAAAATTACAGAAAACCCTAGACAAGTAGAAAACCTTAAAAATTCATATCTTCTCAAATACATATGATAATATTTTGAAAATTGTAAATAATATCTATAAATAATATGAATGAAAACCCATTGCCATTCCTCGAAAAAGCACACTGAAAACCCTCTAAAAAGCATTGTAAAATCCCAAAATGGGTCACTCCACTTGGAAAGAGACCAAAAACCTTCCAAAATTTCTTCAGAAGTGGTGCCAAAACTACCCTAATTGCTGCGATAAAATAGATCTGGAAACCCTTGATTTTTCTCCACCAAAAAGCCCAAAATTTCACCAAAACCCTTGTCTAAAAAACCTAAAATTAATCTATGAAAATCAGCACCTGAATTAGTTCCAAATTGACAAGCAAGGGTGGATCTTACACCACTCAATAATTCGATGCTAGCTAGGAATGGATCTCTCACCACCGAAGCTAGAGTTCCTATGGGATTTTACTCCACAAGCTAGAAAAAGTAAACAACAGTTTCTCAAAGGAAATAATAAGTGTTTATGCAATTATAATCTCTTTTTCTCCTCCCAATATCCTTTTATAATTTCCCCCAAAACTTTTGGCCCAAGAAACCTAAGTCGGCCTTTAAAAAATAAAGTAACTTAAGTTTTTTTCTCCCCCAAGTCACCATAGGGACATAAGTGACCCCAACGAAAGAATATAACATTAAAGTGTTATTAGTCACCCTCTCAATGTTAAAACATAATGTTTGCCCCCACCAAGCCACTTAACATCCATGCCAACACAAGAATGTAACAAATAAGTAAGGTGGAATACACAATAGCCTCTAAAGTCTTTAGCGGGACGTTACACAGTGCAAAACAAAGCCAAAGGTGGGTGAGATGAATGAGAAACCTGTAAATATAATGAATGGAAGAACGAGCTAAGGATGGAATTCTGACTGTAGCTGAACTTGCAAGACATAGATTCTAACAGATAATAACAACGATAGAGTATGATATCATGAAACAACACAGAATCAAAGTAAACCTCCCAAAGTTTCCACAAGTGATTGAAAAACAAGCTTCAATGGACTCCAAGAGGGTTAACGTAGCTACGAGGATGTTTAGATTCGAAGATAAGTTCACAGAGCGTAAGAAAGCTTAGGTTGAGTCTGATATTAGGAGGGTGAAATCGGTCTTATAGGGTCAACTGTGACCTGGCTGGGTCACCTCTGACTGCGGGCAACCATTCCTTAGAGTGGTAAATTATTGAATTATTCGAGATATGGGGATTTTAGGGATTGTGATAACTGCTTTAAAGCATGTAGGTGGGTAAGGGTTTCCTAGGGAAGTGTCATGAGTAGGTAGGAGATAAATATGGGCTAGATAAAAGCTATAAAAGGCATATGGATGTGAATTTTGGTGGTTAGGGATAAAAACATCCTAAAAAGAAAGATAATTAAAGATGATTAGCTAATGGAGATTAATTAAGGTAATTAATGAAGATTAATTATGAATTAAAAGTGTTAGACTAATCGATGGGAATTTAAATAAAAGAAATGAATTAAATTAATATGGGTCTAGATAGGACCATGGTGAAAGATGCGCACGCAGGTAACAAGGGTATTGATACCAAATTTTGGTGTCCACAGATAACTCTAATGGGTATATTGTGATAAATGAAAAGTTTTGTATAATACATATGAAAGTATGTGTGTATGTATTGACGACCCACATGCAACATCAAAAGATACTTGGAAATAATTATAAAGGAGTAATAATGAATCAATTACCTAATTATCTCATATATCAATGTTATACATTAATATTGTACCCAAATGATACATACATGGTAACTATGGAAATATTTTATCACATGACAAAACTATCGATTTTAGACCTTCACATTAGAGTCCCTTTTATTAGAATATATGATATCATTCTTATTGATGTGACCACTGCTAGAGAAATACATAGAAGTTGTGTGTGGCAATAATCTCCTAAAAATATGCTTTGATATTCATTAAATGAAAATAGAGATTACATTCATTCTTATAAGACTCTTGCTTTCATCAAGGGCATTTGATTTTATATATATATATATATATATATATATAAACATGTTGACATCGTTTTAACTTACAATAATGAACCATAAACTACTCTAAAACAAGTTCTAAAAAATGGCGCAACCTAAAATTAACATGTGTTTTTCTGGGTCATCTATAACACTCAATTTTTATTAAATATATTTCACTTATTCAATATTTTTGATATGGGACTTGTAAATTTTTCTTAAGTGCAGACACTTGTTGGCTCTCCACCCCTGGTTGGGAGATAATTGTTCCTTTGCAGATGCAAATGCCCAACCACAATGGTTGGTAGGTGGATCCTCCCTTAGCCAAGCCATCAAGTGGAGTGTTCATCCCTCCTTGGGATTATCCTCCTCCTCCCAGAGCAGAGGCATGTGCCTAATGCTCTATGTTATTTTGTAGTTCTTGTGCTTTATATTTGCCTTATGGGCATCTTTTGTTGCCTACATGGCATTTTGTGGGACCGTTAGTTCTTCGGTCTTCTATTTTATTAATATAAGGGCAGTTCTAATAGTAAAAATGTTTTCATCCTACACTTCAAAAATGTAAAAAATGGTTAGTCACATTACTATGCTAAAACATAATGTTTAATCTTAAATCTAATGTTTTCACAACCTATATGATATAAAATTTAGATTTTATAAAAATTGTGTGAAGATATTTTATAGCATAATTTTAAATAATTTGTGTAGTCAATATTAGAATGAAAACCAAAATGTGAATTGTACTAAAATAGATATTCATTTTAAAGATAACTCTATCAAAGTGCCAAGATGTTTTTTTTCGGTAATCCAGAGGGATCGATGAATATTTATATCTGGAACTTTAAAGAGTGAAGCTCTAATACAAGACGAACGCCACCGATCCCTCAACACATACTACAAGTACATTATAGAAATGGAACCCATGACCTAAAATGCCTAAAATGATACCCTAGAATGAGTGAACAAAATATTAATATTAAGTAATTATATGTTAAAATTTAATAAAATATTCATTAATGATAATTGAATCATTATGACAACTAATTTTAAATTAATAAATGAATTATACGCTATAACATATAATTTTTGCTAGTTAATGTCAGCCAATTTCTTTTAATTTTATTGTTGACTTTTTTTTTTTAAATGATTGAGTGCTCTCCATGTTTGGTTCAATACCAAGTCAAAATATTTATTCAAATTGTTCTTGTTCTTTTCAATCCCTATTGATCCTCCATGTGGTGTTTTTTATTTAATTATTTCTCACCAATGTCATCTCTGGAATTTATATTTATGTTTTAGAATATATAACAAATTACAAGTTGAGTAAGCATATATCGAAATCGGTGAATTATTTTAGCTATGAAACTACTATTAAGGGGCATCCACACTGTCATAAAAATCCAAGGCAAAATCATGGCTTTAACTGATTGACTCTATGTATCCGAGCGTCGATGGCCTTTGCATTAAGAAAGAATTGATCTATGGTGAGCTCTATGTGAGCCAAACAATTTTACCAATAAACTAAAAAACCTTTCACATACATACTACTTTTTAAAGTTGAATAAAATTAATGATCCTTAAACAACTTAATTATCTTCTTTAGCTTCAATATGTAAGATAAAAAAGGTTGACTTGATATTATTCTTTTTCCAAAAAAAAATTGGGATCTTGTTTAAGATGCCCTCTACAAAAGGGAGAAAATCCATTGGTACTCGTATTGAATCCTCAACATTGTGTCTCATATGTATTCTTCTCACTTGATTGAAATCTTTAGAAATCTACTTATCTTTGTAGCAATATACGTAAAAATCTTATAAATGTCTAATATCTTGTTCTAAATTTGATCAATATCTTCTTTGAGTTCACTCTTAATATGATTGTACAATTCCATTACATTTTTCCCCATAATTGCAATTCACTTAGCACTAGTGTCTAGATAACTTTTGGGGGGAATTTGAGTAAGATACATATAAATCTATAGTTTCACATAAACTGATAGATAAAGAGGATTCGCCAAAATGTACTATAAAATATACGCTAATCTAATTTAGATATTTCAATTGTTGTACAAGATTACTTGGAGTAAAAAACATAAATAAAATTAATAAATCATGAAAGGATAATATATTTATCAACAAACTTATAAATAGTAGATAAAAGACGGTAAGAGTTATATCGAGTTGTCATATATGTAGTATATATGTACTCACTTATACACTACATATATTCCTCTTTTAAGAAGATTATTTGCCTATGTAATTTAAAAAAATTAATATATGTACACTAACTGATTAGCGATGCTTATGCATAAATATCATAAGTATACTATATTATAAGAAGATTCTCATTTTTTATTGTATGCTTATGAGAATTCCATTAACTAATATATTTTAGGTGTTCATCCATAGATTTATACCTAAATCTATGTTTGAGAAATTTTTCCTCATCAAAATATATCTCTAACACTTCAAATGGGAGTTGAAATAGAGTTTAGATGTGCAAGATATGCTCATAGGAAGTTTTGACATGCTTTTGCCGCTGAAAGTTCCATATGTTTTGGTACCTCAAAATTCCCCCACAAAATATATTGACGTTGAGACCATTAACCCAAAAGAGAATTTTCTTCATCAAAATATAATTCATGTGAAAATTATCAATGAAATTTATCCTAATCCATAAATATGATGTATTGCTTTGAATGACTCCACCATGGTTAACTTTGACATGTAGAAGCAAGTGGAGTTGAGCTGGAATTTTCCATCTGAGAGATGTTTAAGGTACCTGTTATCCCAAATGTGCCCCCTGCTCATTTTGTGGCTAACTCCTTTACATCTTTCCTTCTCTTGTGCCTCAGTCAGAATATTTTGTTTTCTAGGCACTCAAAACCTTCTAGAAATGGCACCATTGGACAGAGCTCTCTCTCAACTTTCCAGAAAGGTAAATTTTTCCTCCGAACTCCTCATATTTTTCAAGTTATGGCTCGACGGAGTTTTTGTGGGAAATTTTCCCATAGGATGCCTACAGCCAATAAGAACATGCCATGTGGCACCTGGAGTGGCGGAGCGTAGGGAAAATTTGAAAAAAACATTCCAAAGACAAAACGGGTAAAAATTCAAACTTTTTGCCCGCCGATCCGATTTTGGCCTGTTTTTGCCCTAAATTTTCAAATCACCATATCTTTCGATCCAGAGCTCGGATTTTCACGTTTATATCAATGGAAAGATGGTGAAATTCTCTACAGGATTCCAGGGTCAATTTTGCATTTTGGTTTAGTTTGGAGAGATAAAATCAAGAAACGTCTCTAGCACGTGGTAATGGCCAGAAATGACGTTTCAACAACCAGTTGTAATGCAAAATGGGTCGCATTCTTCTTCAGCATGGCCAAAAATGTCGGGGCATGGGTCTGTAAGGATGCCCATGCTATTTTAATGCATCTTCATTCAATGGGGAATGCCTCCCACGTTTTTTACACGTTTTCTCTCTCCTGGGCTCGACCCATGCGTTGTAAAAGCTAGATTTGGCTCATTTTTTGAGTGTGGAACATTTTTTTTGGACAGCAAGCTTCTTCTTTCACCTTCAACAAGTGATTTTTGCAAGTATCAGACATTCTTCATTATTGTAACAGGTTGCTGCCTCTTTGATGTTGCAAATGCAAGGATTTTGATAGTGAAAATGACAGTGCAGACTCTGTGATCAATTTTCAGTCCTTTGTTTGTATTGTCTTGTTTCATTTCAGACCTCTAATTGCATCTTATCAGCCTATGTATGATGTTTCATGTTGCATTTCATGAAATTGTGTCAATTTGCATGAACAAGAAGTGTTCACCACTCCTTTGGTGTATCACCTATTAGTTTAGTTTCAATTTTTGTACTTTCTATCTCTGTCTCCTTGGAATTTAGAGTAGGATTAGGATTCAAACCTCTGTAATTGTACAAATAACAGATCTGATCAGAGGAGTTTGAGGAACTAGCCTCTAATCTGGATATTCCTCTCTCATTTTACAAGTCCCACACTTGGAGAGAGGTTTCAATGTTGTGCAATCACACTGGATGCCTGAAACATCAACTTAGAAACCTGATTTGCATCCAGGGGTGCTGCTGATTTGCAACAACAGTTTTGGCACGCCCCTGTGGGACCTTAGAGGTCTCATTTTCATTGCAGCAAAGTTGATGTGCATTTGCTGCAATTTTCTTGCTTAAAATAGCTATAAAATTGCACATCTGGCGACTCCAAGGAAGAAGAATCAGCTAGTTTTAGCAGTGCAGACCTGAAAACTCATGAGAAGAATCACTAGAAGGTCAAGAGTTGGAGAAGAAGAGGTGTTGTTTGAATATCTACAGTTATCTCCAAGAATAAGGAAAATTGGGAGGAGAATCCAAAGGTCTCCATCTCCACCAAACAGAACTCTCTCAACTCCTCCATCTGGTAGGCCTTTCATTCAATCAACAAGGGTTCTAAGGCCAATTAGAATGGCACAAAACAACCCCTATGTCATTTTTACTGGTAGCAACCCACTTGCTCTCAATGCACGAAATCTAATTCCAATTGCAGCCTTGAAGAACATTCCATACTTCACTGGAGAGAATCAGACTACTCCTGGTGATCATGTTAAAGACATTGCCAACCTTTGTGCAATTCATGAAATCAATGAGATGCAAGTTGTTGTCAAATTGCTAGCATCTTCATTCAAGGGGAAGGCTTTGCAATGGTTTAGAAGCCTTGCCTCAGGTTCTATTCAAAATTGGAACCAGCTATGTGTAGCACTTCATGAGCAATTTGGAGAGAAGGGAGACAACTTGTCTCTTTTGGAGCAACTGACAACCATCAAGAGAGCTCCTAATGAGCAGCTGACTGATTTAAACTTCAGATTTCAAAGGACTTGGGAGAGAATTCCAGTGGCTGTCAAGCCAACAATAGAAGGTGATTTTCTTTACTATCTCAAGAGGCAACAACCCCAAAGTTTTAGACCTTCCTTCCAACCTCAAGCTCAGCCTAACAGGTGGCCATATCAACCTCATAGACCACCCAATCTAGTTGCAAATCTAAATCAAGCAAGGCCTCCTGCCAACAGACCATTTTAGCCCTATAATCCAAATGTTATATCTACCTCTAAGGCATTGGTGCCCACACAAAACAACGTTGCTCAGGAGTATGATTGGTGTTTTCCATGAAATGAACCTCACAACCAATCTATGTGTTTCAACGGTGCCTTGAATCAAGCATTAATGGTGACAACTACTAGTGTGGAGGGTGAGGGCAGTCAAGGAAACAACCAATAACAAGAAACATTCCAGCAGCAATCAACTCCAAATGACACCACACTTGTGAATTGGTAGGCAGAGGATTTTTGTGGCATAAATCAAATAGTCTCTCAAGGTGTTGCAGCCAACACAAGGTCAAAAAGAAGGAATTTGGGTGAAGAAAAGCCATTAGCTCCAACCAATCCACAACCTTTTATGGCTCCACAAATGGTTGGCAAACAAAATCCAGTTGTAAATGCACAAGGGCAGCCAAGAACAACTCCTAGACCAACTCAAATACCAGTTGTTGTTGCCCACATGCAAGGGATGAATATGCAAACCAAGGGACAACAAAGAGATCCTTGATCACCATTTAGTATCATTGATCAGATGAAGAAGACAAATGTAAATATATCAATGTGGGAATCCCTATCTATCCTAGGCTAGAGAGATTTGCTACAAGCTTCCATGAAGGACTGACCAACTTCGAATCAGCAAGTCCAAATGCAAGAGAAAGTGCTCACAAATGCTGCCCAGCCTGAAGGGAATCATGGAGGACAGCAAGGTAAAATGTTGAAGCCCCCTCCTTTTTATGTCTCATTAATCATTGGAAACCAACTGGTGCACAATTGCATGATTGATTCTGGGGCAAGTAGCTCAGTGATGCCCAAGCAAATAGCTGATCAGCTAGGACTGCAATATGAAACCATATCCAAAGGGGTAGTGCAGTTGGATGGGATAGCAGTAACAACATTTGGGGTGATTAGAAAGTTGAGTCTTACCTTGCATGCATGTCCAAATGTTGTTGTTTTACAAGATGTATCAGTTATAGACCTTCCACCACTCTTTGCCCTATGTTTGTTAAGAGATTTCATAGCCAAGATTGGAGGATATTTGTCTGCTGATTGGTCACACATGCTGTTCAGAATGAGGTATGGAACCAAAGCTACAATCAGGTCTGAACCTATTGCAAACTTCCACATTGAGCCCTACACTCCAAGTCAGATCAATGCCAACTGTTCGGCATTTTATCAAGAAGATCACCCAAGCACTGATGAAGCTGACACTAAGGTTGGAAGCATCCCAGATCCAACTCTTGATGAATGGGAAAACAAGGTGCATGATTTTGATCCTTATCAAGAAGTAGAAGAATCTAACCTAGGGGTCTATTGCATACATCAAGAAGATCATCCCATTCCTAGCATCACCAAGCCAAACCACAAGGATGACAATGAGGTATGGCAGCTATTTTTTGATGGATCAAGGAGTAGACAAGGTGCAGGAGGTGGAGCTATGCTTATTTCACCTCAAGGAGTAAAGTACTATTTAGATTTTAGATTTTAGTTTGCATGCTCCAATAACACTATTGAATTTGAAGCCTTGGTGCAAGGGATGCATTGGGAAATAAAGAGAGGAATAAAGAACTTGCAAGTCTTCCGTGACAGTGAGTTGATTGTCAACCAAGTCAAGGGGCAGCATGTTGTCAAGAATGATCTGCTCAAGTGCTACAAGAATAGGGTGTGGGACCTCATTGAAGATTTTGAGGGCTTTAGCATAAAATCCATTCCTAGAAAAGAAAACCAAGTCTGTTGACAGGCTTGCAGCAGTTGGGGTAGCCTTTGATATTGTGGAAAGCATTCAAAAGGATAAGGTACAACTAAACATCCATGTGATTGTGAGGCCTTCAGTGCCGGATAACAATGTAAGTTGGCAAGTGTTTGAGAATGACCAGTAAATCATCCATTTCTTACAAGAAGACGCTGAGTTCTCAGCTAAAAATCAAGAAAAATTAGAACAGCAGTATGGTGACCAAGTGGTACAGCTGAGAACTAACAAGTTGCCCAAGGGACTTATCACTTTGGAGTCCATTTTCAATCCCAATGATCAGTTTAGGAAAGAGAATTCAAACATTCAGGTCAAGAGAGAAGATTCAGTATCCATCTTGGTGGAAGAGAACAAACCATTACAAATTGGAAAGATGACAACTGAACAAGAAAGGTATGAGTTCATACAGTTGTGTCAAGAGTTCCCTGATGTGTTTGCTTGGAGCTACGAAGATTTGAAAGGTTTCAATCCCAAGTTAGCTCAGCACACCATTGAGTTGGACCCAAATACTAAGCCCATCAGGCAGAAACAAAGGCCCGTTAATCCACACATGGAACCTCTCATGAGGAAGGAATTGAACAAGTTGATTGAGTCAAGAATCATATTCCCAATCAAGCATTCTAGTTGGGTTGCCAACTTAGTTCCACTTAGAAAGAAGAGTGGAGAGATCAGATTCTGTGTTGACTTCAGAGACTTGAATAGAGCATCTCTCAAGGACCATTACCCACTCCCTTCTATGGAGCAAATTTTGCAAGTTGTTGCTAGGCTCCGAGAGGTTTTCATTACTTGATGGCTATTCAGGGTATAATCAGATTATGGTGAAGGAAGAAGATCAGTTCAAGATAGCCTTTACAACCAAATGGGGAACTTATGCATACAGGAAAATGCCATTTGGGTTGTCCAACGCTGGAGCTACCTTCCAAAGGGAAATGGACATGGTGTTCAAGGGTTTGATTAACAACATAGTGCTGATATATCTTGATGATATCACTATTTTTTCAAAGAATGCAGCAGACCACCTCTCTCATTTGAGACAAGTCTTCACAAAGGTGCAGGACGATTTGGAGTGTCTTTGAATCCTAAGAAGTGTGTCTTCCTAGCACATGAAGGAAAACTCCTTGGCCATATTGTCTCCAAAGAAGGATTAGCAATTGATCTAGAAAGAGTTGAAGCCATAAGAGCACTACCATTGCCAAGCCACAAGAAGGCCCTTTAGAGTTTCTTGGGGAGAATAAATTTTGTTCGGAGGTTTGTCCCAGATTTTGCAGCCCTTGTCAAACCTATCACCAAGATGTTAAAGAAAAGCATGGCTTTCAAGTGGACAACAGAAGGCAAGGAGAGTTTTGAAGCAATCAAAGAAGCCATCTCCCAAGCACCAACTCTCGTCAACCCAGATTTCTCTAAGGATTTCATCCTCTATGCATTTGGAGGTAATGATACTATTTCTGCCATTTTGGTACAGCAGAACAAGGACAATGATGAGCAGCCAATTGCTTTCTTCAGCCAAAGCCTAGATGACTATGAGGTGAGATATTCTTTTATTGAGAAGCATGTACTTGCAGTAATCAGAAGCTTGAAGAAATTCAAGCATCTAGTCTCAAACAACAAGGTTCAGTTGTTGGTCTCTCATGCGGGAGTAAAGGACTTCCTCCTCAACAAGGATTTGAATGAGAAAAGGGTAGGTTGGATCACTCGTGTCATGGAGTATGACATTGAGATCAAGGTCACCAAGCTGGTAAGAGGAAAAGGATTGTGTGAGCAGCTGATTCTGGGAAAGCAAAAAGGAGTATGCAATAAAGAAGAGGCTATTTTGACAGTTCAAGACAGCCATGTGCAAGGTAGCACTCAAGAAGAGGATAATGTTGTCCCCACTCCTTGCTGGACCCAAGGTATAATGCATTTCCTAAGCACAGGCCTATGCCCTCTAGAGATGAACAAAACCCAAAGAAGACACTTCAGATTGCAGGCTGTCCCATATGCCATAGTAGACGGTGTTTTGTTCAAGAAAGATGTGAATGGAGTGCTACTGAGATGCATTAGCACAAATCAGATTCATAGGGTGTTGGAAGAGTTCCATGGTGGACCAGCTGGTGGTCATTTTGCACCAAGAGTGACAGCTCTAAAAATCATGAAGGATGGTTATTATTGGCCCAAGATTTTTAGTGATTGCTTTGCGTGGATCAAAAGGTGCAAGAATTGTGCATTCTTCACAGGTAAAGAGAGGCTTGTTGCCCTTCCATTGCATCCAATTTCAGTTGACCAGCCATTCATGCAATGGGGTTTGGACTTCATTGGAGTCATTAATCCCAATTCAAGCCAAGGGCATAAGTGGATTTTGACAGCCACAGACTACTTCACCAAGTGGACTGAAGCAGTAGCACTCAAGGAAGCAAATGAGTCTAGCATCTTAGACTTCTATGAGGGGATAGTAACCAGATTTGGCATACCTGCTACAATAATCTCAGATAATGCATTAGCATTCATTGGATCCAAGGTGACTGAGTGGGCTGTCAAGAATGGGATCTACCTAAGTACTTCATCAAACTACTACCCTCAGGGTAATGGCCAGGCTGAATCTACAAACAAGAACTTGTTGAGGATCATTAGGAGGACTCTTGATGAGAATCAGAGGTCTTGGCATACCAAACTGAAATCAGCCTTATGGGCTGATAGGATAACTCCCAAGAGATCCATAGGTAACTCTCCATTTAGGCTTGTTTATGGAAGAGAGGCAATCTTGCCCATGTCACTTGAGTTGCCAACATTGGAACTCATGAAGCAGTTAGAGTTGCTAGAGTTTGGGCCCATGGAGGTGAGATATGTAGAGTTGATGGAGCTCCAAGAGATCAGAGATCAGGCATCCCAAGCAATGGAGAAGGATCAAGCTTTGATCAAGAAGACCTTTGATAGGAAAGCCAAGAGTAGATCTTTCCAAGTTGGAGATCTAGTGTTAAAATGGGATGCAGATAGAGCAAAACCGGGAAGGCATTCAAAATTTGATGCCATTTGGAGTGGCCCATACATGGTCACAAAGTGTAAGGATAGAAATGCCTTCCAATTGTCTTCATTGGATGGCGAAGAACTGCAGATTCCAGTCAATGGAATCTATCTAAAGCATTGCTACTAGAGGGAAATTCTCCACCTTGTAAATATTAGCTTAGGTTTTCATTCCTCCAAGTGCTTGTGCACATTGTTTTGCTATAGGTTGTTTTGCTTTCCCTAAGTGCTTTGGCACAACTTGCTATTCCTGGGAATGTGTTTGCAGGCCTTGCTCCATCAGGTGATTTTCCATGTTCCTCTTTGCAACGTTCTAGTCAGTTGGGGTATTAAACATAGAATCAAGTGACTCCATGCCCAATGGATTACTTCATGCAACTGGTAACTTCATCCAGCAGGCAGATGACCCCTCTGAGTAGCCAAAATTGTTATCCCAAATGTGGCCCCTGCTCATTTTGTGGCTAACTCCTTTACATATTTCCTTCTCTTGTGCCTTAGAATATTTTGTTTTCTAGGCACTCAAAACCTTCTGGAAATGGCACCATTGGATAGAGCTCTCTCTCAGCTTTCCAGAAAGGTAAAGTTTTCCTCCTAACTCCTCATATTTTTCAAGTTATGGCTCAGCGGAGTTTTTGTGGGAAATTTTCCCTTAGAGGGCCCGCAGCCAATCAGAATGTGCCATGTGGCACCTGGAGTGGTGGAGTGTAGGGAAAATTTGAAAAAAAAAATTCCAAAGACCAAACGGGTAAAAATTCAAACTTTTTGCCCGCCAATTCGATTTTGGCCTATTTTTGCGCTAAATTTTCAAATCACCATATCTTTCGATCCAAAGCTTGGATTTTCACGTTCTTTATATCAATGGAAAGATGGTGAAATTATCTACATGATTCTGGGGTCAATTTTGCATTTTGATTCAGTTTGGAGAGATAAAATCAAGAAACGTCTCTATCACGTGGTAATGGCCAGAAATGATGTTTCAACAACCAATTTTAATGCAAAATGGGTCGCATTCTTCTTCAGCATGGCCAAAAATGTCAAGGCATGGGTCTGTAAGGACACTCATGTTGTTTTAATGCATCTTCATTCAATGGGGAATGGCTCCCACATTTTTTACACGTTTTCTCTCTCCTAGGCTTGACCCATGCGTTGTAAAAGCTAGATTTGGCTCATTTTTTGAGTGTGGAACATTTTTTTGGACAGCAAGCTTCTTCTTTCACCTTCAACAAGTGATTTTTGCAAGTATCAGACATTCTTCATGATTGTAACAGGTTTCTACCTCTTTGATGTTGCAAATGCAAGGATTTTGACAGTGAAAATGACAGTGCAGACTCTATGATTAATTTTCAGTCCTTTGTTTGTATTGTCTTGTTTCATTTCAGACCTCTAATTGCATCTTATCAGCCTGTGTATGATGTTTCATGTTGCATTTCATGAAATTGTGTCAATTTACATGAACAAGAAGTGTTCACCACTCCTTTGGTGTATCACCTATTAGTTTAGTTTCAATTTTTGTACTTTCTATCTCTGTCTCCTTGGAATTTAGAGTAGGATTAGGATTCAAACCTCTGCAATTGTGCAAATAACAGATCTGATCAGAGGAGTTTGAGGAACTAGCCTCTAATCTAGAGATTCCTCTCTCATTTTACAAGTCCCGCACTTGGAGAGAGGTTTCAATGTTGTGCAATCACACTGGATGCCTGAAACATCAACTTAGAAACTTGATTTGCATCGAGCGGTGCTGCTGATTTGCAACAACAGTACCCATATCAATTCTCTCTCGAGGTTGTTGTCTATGGTGAGGAATACGCATCAATGGTCACATACATGCTACATGTAAGTATTTCTAACCCTTCTTATTCTTTTACCTTGCACATGTATGTTGTTTATTGGTAATTCATTGCTATAGACTAGAGTAGATGTATGTTTTATTGTATCTATTACATTTTCTTATTATATTATGCCCCTTGATTGTATGCATGATTTGATTGCTCTTATTTTTAATTCTAGTAGGATACATACCTTCATCTTAGGTATAGGCCTTGAAAACATATAATTATCATAGGATTACGGCCACTATCCTCTAGAACTATGACACTAGTGCTCCTTGAGCACTTTTCAATCTACATCATGTGTCCGAACTTAGATTTGGTCCCTATATTTGGGAACCCAATTGAGAACCTATTTTTTCCATCATAAATCAATTAAACATAACAAAACAATAAAGTAATCAAGCTTAAAAATTGTTTGTGGAAAATGCTATGAGTTTGTAGCTTGTTATTAGTGCCTCAAAGCAAGTATTTTACTATTTGGTCTACATGGATGGATTAATTCCCAGTATGGAACCTTGTCAATACATGTGAAGTTGTATTTTCTTCACTTAATCTCAATGTGCATGGCTTCTAACGTTCCTTTATTCTCCTCTTCCTACCACTTCAATTTATTTTTAAATCTTACAATAAATATATATCTATTGTCACTTATTTAATATGGGATAGTAATAGATTAAACAATTCATAAACTATCATTATCTTGTACGACAAAACATACACTTGATCCCTTGTGGATTCATTGAAATCCATACATCATATTTATTGTGCCAATATCACTATTGTACAATATATATTCATTCCCTCATATTGGTATTCCTACAGTAACATTCCTTAACTAATTCCTCAATTATAGAAGTTAGTAATTTTAGGGTGTTTTTATGAGACTATACTACTAAGAATATGTTGGATGGTTATCAGAACTAAGCACCCAAAAAATTTGTAACAATTAATGTCAAAAAGACTTAATAGGAATATATATTAACAACATTAACATAGTATAATTATTTAATATATTATATAATTATATTGCACAAAAGGTGATGCAAAAGTGAAACAAGTGAGGTGCAAAAGTGGCAGAAATGTAACATAAATGTGATGTAATTAAAAATGTTTAGTCGTGTCAAGTTTGTTCCACAATTTTTGTCACATCTACAATGTAAATTTCTCACTATAGCATGGCCAAAAATGCCAAAAAATAACTTGATTTTTGACACAAAATTGAACCAAATGATGGTGTTATCTGCACAACATATAGTTGTGCATGTGATAGTGATCAATAAGTTGGGTGTTCACGTAATCAAATAAAGTTTACATATCTTCATGTAAAAATGGGAATCAAAATAAGTGGGAACTACATCCGCCTCCACTAGAATTAGACTTCCTCCTCAAAGTCACACGAAGGGGTAAAATTACCTCTTAAAGGTATTGTATCGTACCATGTAGTTGTTAGTCCCAAGAAACATGTCCCACCAATTCTAACTTGGTCACGCCTTAAGTGTATCTTTCATTGAGATAGTTAATTAAGGAAAACTATAATTTCCAAGAAATTAAGGAAAACTATAACTTCCAAGAAATTTATTAACAAATTATCACCTGAAACCCCTACATGGTCCCACATAAGTGGATGTTCATCATAAAGGTCACTTTAAGGAAATAATTTTAGGTGAGCCAAGGGAATAAAATTGTTGTCTCAAAAGGGTTAACAAGTTATGCACACTTGATGTGCACAAACCCACTCAAGAAAACCATCAAAAACGCTACAAACACCACACAAAAAGAGAGAAAAAATTCAAAAATTACGGGTGGTTTCACTTCTTAACTCACACTTAACTTAAAATATATTAAATGGTTCACAAGACTCTCCAAATCGGTCCTCTCATTTACATTATTCATTGAGGGGTCAAAGATGTAGGTTCACATAATAACATGCATAATATAAGGGTGATAAGTTGATTTGGAAATTCCTTTTTACGTTTACCCAAAGAAAGTTCCAATAGGTTAAATGTGAAATATATATCCAACCATAAAATTAGGATTAATTTTCTAGTTTAGTTTCAGGGTTCCATAGCTTGAACCATTTTCTAGGACAACATAATTCAAGTCCAAAATTTTCTTTAGAAAACCAATTAAGAGCAGTTTAATTTTTTATAGTTTACAAGTTTATCGAAGTTTCCGCCATAGAAATCCAATTTCCACACTTTCTATACCCCAACAAGGCCCTTATCCCTCATTAAATCATCAAACAACTAGTTTTTGAACTCAACATGACATATGCAAATTTTACTAGAATTATAGTTCCTTTAACACTATAGTCAAGCGAAAATAGGAATGAGCTAGGTGAAAAAAAAGTATTCAAGAGGAGGTTTTCCAAACCTATCAAGATTCTAAGTAAATTTCCAAATTATAACTTAGTTGTCTTACAACAACTTTCTCGGTCACACTTTCCCCAAGAGGTCAAGTGAACAATAAACACATTTTCTTCTTGAGGAAAGGTATAGCCTAACTCTTCTCCATATCAGTAAACCTATGTTATCTTAACTCAACAATTACCTAGGCCACCAATGACCCATTAGATCCAAAGGGAGGTATATATACACTTCTTACACTAGAGTGGTGAGTTTATTCTCAAACATGGGACTTCAAATTTATCACCTCATGTTGAGTGGTAAGAATAATGGGACCGCATTTTCAAGAGATCCCAAAAACAACACACTCTCAAATCAACCCCAAATTTGCATTGCTTAACAAGGGTTTACACCGTTATCAAAGGATGTTGTTACCCAAAGTAGACCCTGTTGAGTGGTAAGAATAATGGGACCGCATTTTCAAGAGATCCTCAAAACAACACACTCTCAAATCAACCCCATTTGCATTGCTTAACAAGGGTTTACATGAGGATGTCCTCCCAAGGTAGATGGAAATGATTAAATAAAATTCTTTGTCCTAAGAGTCAAACCATTTATCCAATAATAATTTAATCCAATTTTAAGGTGATTGACATATTATACAAAATTCTTCCTATTATTCAAGTAACCAAGGTCATATTACAATTACAACCTTCTATTTTTGTTTTACTTTCACAAGAAGAACCAAGGAATGGCTAAACAATGCCTAAATCAATTACATAAGACCAACCATTCAATGTGTATCTGAAATTAGATGAACATCACACAACCAAGAATAATGAACATCTCATATTTCATTTGATTCAATACATTAAATAATGATCATAACAAATATTTTAAGGGGGTAACTGATGATAACCTTGTATTTTCAACCAACTGTCATTCATGAATAAATATTCTACATGTTCCTAATTACATAAAGTTGTTCAAGTTCATGAATAAATATTCTACATGTTCCTAATTACATAAAGTCTGTTCAAGTTCATGAATAAATACATCTACATGTTTCTAATTACATAATAGTTGTTCAAGTTCATGAATAAATATTCTACATGTTCCTAATTACGTAAAGTTGTTCAATTTTATTCTTGGTTACAAGGCATAAGTACATAAATATGCTTATAGAGTTTTTTTTTTTTTTTTTGTTTTTTCAACTATCGTACTCTTCATTCTTAACACCATGTTAACTTTTAATTTCCTAGACCAACCTCAAGGTTGGCATACAATCTGTCCCCATTAAGAGAGCGACCAAAATAAAGTGATTATCTTCTAGAGAGAGAGAGAGAGAGATAATATTATTATTTTCACATAATCACGGTTCCTCTATCAAAGAGATATGGTAAGCGTGAGAGACCAATTCTATATTGTCCATATTTAGGCCTTACGTTCCAATGGAATGATTGTTTAAAAGTGTTATAACCCATTTCTGAAGGATGACTATCATGAGTGCACCTTCTATAGAAAAATGTTCAACCAAGTTCCATAGCAATGTCTCACATGACAAAACTAATAAGAGACCATAATATGAAAATGGGCCTATCGAGCTCAAGAAGGGGTTATAAAGAACTAGAACATCACCAAGAGATTTCCAACTATTATATCAAGGGCCTCAATGAAAATTTTAAATTGAGGAACCCAAATTATGCTTCCAACAACTCAAGGGATTCTTAGATACAAGAAGGGTAAAATAGCTATGAATAACACTTTGTAAGAAATCATCGAACATAAAGAGATACCAAAAATCCTTTCTTCCTTATCATTTACTTAATGGAGATTAGTTAGAGGATTGAACAAACAATTTTTCACTCAATTATGATTAATTTAGACATACAATCCTGAAATGGAATTGTAAGGGTTATAAAGCACTTTTTAAAACTAAAGAGAATTATAACAACGAGCTCAGGTACAAATTCTTGAGAGTAAAAAAAAATCTCGTAACCCACATTGATATATTTTAAGATGTGGAGAAACATTTTTTTTGTTATTAGTTGTTCTACAATTGAGTACATATATTTATTTCATGCCCATCCAAAATGGGTTTTGTTAGGTTTAGAAAATATGTTTTTTAACATTGTAGCAAGAGTTTCGACGATAACGACACAACACAAGGATGGATATCAAACTAACCAAACAACAATAAATACCCCTCAAATCTAGGGGGTAATTCTACATTCATATATCAAAAATTACCAATTATTTCCAAAACCAAAACCAAGATTGCTTATGGTGTCCAAAATGACTAACTAAGCCAAAAAAATTAGCACGCAAAAATGCTCCTTAGCATCTAACTCATATGGGTCACATCAATCAACCAAGAACATGCGTAACACAACATGATTACAATATTATAAAAGTTTGCACCCTCCAAGAGTGTCTTGAAAAAAAATAAAAATTAATAAATCAAACGGGTCACTAGGGCCCAGTTCTCCCATTGCATAATCTAGCCAAAATGGCTACAAAAAGGGTCTACCAAACAATTGTCAGATACCTAAATGGAAAAACAAACACATCTAACCCATTATTAATTATATATAGAGTCTAACGAGATGTTCGAAACCTAAAACTGGTGAACAAATCTCAAACTCGAAACACCATTCTGGGGCCAGTTATTAAAATTTTGTTACCGCATTTCAACAATTTTTAGCGAATGTGACTGTGAACTGGGTTTGAAAAGCAATTGTCTATAGCTTGAAAATTATTATATCAACTCTCATCTATTATCCTATATATAGAGAATCTAATGCAGCTAAAAGAATAGATTTTTATGATAACCAGAGCTCAAACAGTGACCTCTTTTCCAGAGCTAATTATCATTATTGGGCTAGTTTGTTTTGTTACAACATGACCAGAGACCTCCAAAACACAATAAAAAACTATCTACCAAAGCATTTTTTTCTCAAAACCAATGGTTGTAACCAATTGACATGGAGAAATACTAGAGGTTAGAAGTGATAGAATTCAGTTTCCTATCAAGGCTTCCTAAATCATGGGTCCAAATCGAAACAAATTTCTTAGTTTTCAGATGTTGTCCAATACAACAAAATGATCAATTGGGCTCAAAATGCCTTCAAAAAAACAATCCAATGATCCTATAAATTTGGTTTAAACATTGTTGTGACATCCCATGTCACCATAGAATGAGATAAACCTAAACAACCTCCATCACGAAAGTTCGAAAGCCATTTTGCACACTCTTTTTGAACTACTTTTCCAAACTTTGCAAGATGTTTTGAATCAGAGAATTTGAACGACTTGCATTTCAAACACAACTAGTGGTTCAATTTCTCAAATTAACTCATCTAATCTTGTAATCAATAGTAAAACACATCCCGTGAGTAGGAACAACGCTCCAAAGTGGTTGTCCTAGATGTGTGGCATTCATTGCCTTGTGGCAGCATTCTGTCAATGTGGAAGGGAAGCAAACAAGTTCAACGGAAACATTTTCGTTAAATGGGCAGCCAAACCAAAATGAAATTAGTGTTTAACACTTGATCATTCCCAATACGCCTTGTTGGAAATAAGCTCTGATACCATATGTCACGCCCCACTCAACGCGAGTTCCAAAAATGATAAAAAACAACCAAGAATTTTGATCGAAGATGAAAAAATAATAATAAAGGTGGTAATATTTTTTTTAAATTAATTATACAATGATTATAATTACCCATAACAAAAGTAACGTGACTAAGTCGCACATACGAAGCAACACCAAACTGTAATCGCGAATGACGAGGAGAATTATAACAATTTTCGCAACGTTAATACAATGTCACATTTACGACCATATGGAACAAGAAGTTTATTGTCGCTTAACAAGTTATATGAATTACAATTATTTTTATAAGTGTCTACAATAAATATCTCGTGACGGCGGTAAAGTGTCAAAAGAACCATTAGTGATTCGTGATCGCGCTTGGAAAAAATAAAACAAGGTTTATTTGAAAATTCCACCAATTAAATTAATTCCAACCCGTTTTAAATTTATTCCAAAGAGAATTAAATAAGTTGTTTACTAAAGTCCAGGGATTAAATCACGGTTGTGGTTCGTGTTAATTAATCCATTTAATTAAAATAATACTATTACAACACCTAAGTCACTTCCCATAATTCACATTTAAATATAAAGTTCCCTAATAAAGATCAACTATAGGGTATAGTCATGTTCTCATTAAAACACAAAGTAATACATTTATTTTAAAAACAACCTTATTCACCCAAGTGAAAATCCAATTAGATTTGTTTTAATCTCCACCGTTAGATATGCTAAACCTAAAACCAATGTGAGGATAAAATATCAAACATAGCCTCTTATTATTCATTTTTATTCATCTCCTGCACCCGGATGCCCTAGTTTTCTTTTGCTTTGTATTTTTTTTGTGTATTTTTTTTGTGCAGGGAAGGAGATCAAGGAAGAGGAGCTTTCAGGAGGATTATCCACTCCATTAAAATTTGTATATGCAGATCTGGTTTGCTCACAGGTTGATTGGTTTGTTAGGGTTTCAACTATATGGTTTTCATTCAATCTTTTGGGTCTAAACCCAAGGGATCTACAAATCTATTATTTCTTTTGAATTTGTTATTGTTTTCTATAATGGCTCAGATCCAGGGCAAAATTATGATAAATCATTTATTTACTTGAAACTAGTGCTTCATTTTATCAAATATATTTGTGTTGGTGTGTGTAGTGTATGCACACAGGGCACTACAACAATTAGGCCACATGGCCTGTGTTATTTATTTATTTATTTTGCTCAAAAATAGTGTTGGCCACACTGTCGGACAGGCCCAAAGTGAGGGCACCTGCACAGTTCTATTTTTTTATTAAACAAACAAACCCTCCACTTTCACGGCTATGGGTTTTCCATTTTTTTTCTTTTTAAAACTAGAAAATCTCTTTCCTTAGATTATTTTGCACTCATTTTTAAAAAAATATATACACAAAAGCCTACTCAGCAAAAATTGGCTAAAATAATTTTATTCTTTTTAAAAGTATATATATAAGATAGCCTTTCTAGTAAAAACAATATTTACAATAAGTTCTTTAACTTAAAACAAATAGTTTAAAACACTCATAAATAAAGATTAAATGGTAGTCTTTTTGGTAAAAATAATATATTTACAATAAGTTCCTTAACTTATTTAGTTTAAAACACTCATTTAGAGATTTATCTTAGTTTCTTTAACTTATTTAGTTTAAAACCCTTTCTCATAAAAACCAGATTTATAATAAGTTCTTAGAACTTATTTAGTTTAAAACATTCATAAATAAGAGATTTAACTTATTTAGTTTAAAACCATTTCTGGTAAAAGCCAAATTTATAATTAGGGTTTTTTTTACTTGTTTAATATAAGGACCTTTATATCACCATTCTTGTAATACCCTAATTTATAATAAATTTTCTAACTTTATTTGATATATAATATACTATTTGCATCTTTTATCATCAAAACATACAGACATAAATTAGATAGAAATGATATAATTTTTTTATAGAGAAAGATTTAATCACAACTATTCTAATATAAAATTTATGTGATATTTTGCTAACTGTAGAAATGGTAAACTTTACTAGAGTTTGATATAAGTTGCAATAACATAAGAAGCTTGTACAGGATTAACATATTCTACCAGTCTACAACAAGATAAACTTGAATGCATAGATCTAGTTTACAAGTTTACTTTAAGTAAAACAATAATGAGATTTTTTAATCCAAAAACACAACCATTCCATGCTTATTTGTAGGAGAATTTTGAACCCATATATCTGATTTATTTCACTTTTCCATAAGTATTCCAAGAAGTAAAAACAAAAGAATTATAAAATAAATCATCTTTTGAAACAAGATGATAAAATCCATTAAAAGCATGCAATAAGATACAACACTTGAACAAAAACTAATACTTCTTACGTAAGAAATTCAACATCAATAGATTTAGAGTAACATTTCATTCCATGAGAGTAATTCGTTTTTGTTTGAAAAGGATTAATAAGAAGGAAAAACTATCCTAAAATATAAGTAAAAACGCCCTCCACTTAATGTGGAGACAACATGTCAAAATTGTCCCAAAAATTACATCTCCTTTAAAGGTAGATTTTGTAAAATGCAACTCCAAATGCACAACATAGAAATCTACAACTTTTACAATTTTAAAAACCATTATTTCAAGCTCCATGCCATCCAAAAGTAGCTCCAAAACCCATGAGAAACCAACTTATTTACCTCCCAACGTATAGACATCATTACATGTCTTAAGGTGGACTAAAAGGATGTGCTAGCCTCCCTCCAAGCCCATGGGAAAGAGGGAGGGGCATGCCTCAAACCAATAGTAGAAAAAGGTCACCAAAACACGAGCAAGTATATAATACTTAGGAGTAACACCCTAAAAAAAACAATGCAACATCACCAATCAAATAATTTAGAAGCACCAAACATGTCAATGAGAGAAGAGGGGATAAGATATCCCATAAATTGCCAAATTTAGAACCAAATTAACCATAGTAAGCCACCATCTCCTTATATCTCCATGATATATCGTAATACTCTCATTATCTCTCCATAAGATATCATAATTTACAACTAACAAAAATAATCTAACCCTAAAATTGGGGCTTAAACTTCATTGCAAACAATGTCAAATCCTCATAATCATGTAATACTAGTCAGATTAGAAGAATTGATTATTCATGTTTTTAGGGTACACACAACTACGCACTCCAAAAAAAAATATTCTAACCCTAAAATTGGGCTTAAACTTCATTACAAACAATGTTGAATCCTCATAATCATGTAATACTAATCGGATTAGAAGAATTGATTATTCATGTTTTTAGGGTACACTAGCTACGCACTCCTCAACCCTTTGTTTATAGGCAGAGGGTATAATTTATAAACGCAATACGTAATTACGGGGGAAAAATTGAACGTCTCGTATAAGCAATCATTTTTAAGCCCTTATTGCCCGCATGAGTGTTTGCACTCCAGCCATTCCTCGATGCATTTAAAAACACATTTTACAGAATTAATTTATATAATGCTTATAGAAATGAGCTTCAATCTATGGCTATGATAATGTCAATTTTTTTTTGCGAGCATACACACAAAACATCCCGGCTCATGGCAAGCCTCAACAAGTCATTTCAAGGCAAGGCTTAGCAAGCATCAAATGAGGAGGAGGCTTAACAGGCATCGGAGGAAAAGAAGACTCAATGAGTGTCAGAATAGGAGGAGGCGGCTCAGCAGGCGCCAAAGGAGGAAAAACGCTCAATAGGCACCGGAAGAGGAGAAGGCTCAATGGGAGGAAGAGGAAGAGGCACACCAAAGAAGCTCAAGTGGCATCGAAGGAGGGTAAATGTGGCACATGAGGCAACATGTAGTGTTTTTCTCTGGTTGCCAAAATAAAAATACGAAGTTAGAGTCGCAACAGTAACAATACCGGAGGTTTTTTTGTAATATAAGAATATGAAGCAAGTAACATTTTTTGAGCTCTGGTTATGGGTGAAGTTTTTTTTAATATGTTAACAAGGACACAGTGGCGTGTTTTGGGGTTTTGAGATATGAGACTTGTTTTTCTTAACGATGGCCCTTCTTGAAAATGTTTGTATTCCAACGACGTTTTCTTTAGTCCATCTATTTTACAAGAAGATTTTTTCGTCTCTATCAGATCACGTCAATTTCATAAAAAAAATTTACATTGACTGACGAAGATGACAGGAGCTTGTTGTAAAATAGATAATTCAAAGAAACATCGTCGGAATATAGATATTTTCCAGAATGACCATCATCCAAAGAAACAATTCTCATATCTCAGAACTCAAAAAACACTTCATTGTTTCATCTACTAACATATTAAAGAAAACTTCAACAGTGGTCAGAGCCCAAAAACATAATACCTGTTTCGTCTCCTATATTAAAAAAAAAAACTTCCGGTATTGTTGCTCCTGCAACTTCGGCTCTGCTATTTTATTTTGGAAACTAAGGCAAAAGACTACATATTCCCTCCTCTACCACACTCACCCTCCTCTGGCGCCTCCTGATCTTCTTCGTGTCCCTCTTCCTCTCCTCTTCCTCTTCCTCTTATTGAGCCTCCTCTTCCTCCTTTGGCACCTACTGAGCCTCCTCCCTCTGCCTATTGAGTCACCTCCTCCTTCAGCACTTGTTGAGCCTCGTCATATAATAGCACTTGCTGAGTCTTTCCCTGATCTGACGCTTCCGAAGACTCGCCCAAAAAAAAATAACATTATCACAACCAAAAGTTGAGGCTCATTCTTATAAGCATTACATAAATTAATTCTATAAAAACATGCTTTGAAATGCATCAGGAAATGAATGGAGTGCAAACACCTGCATTTGCAAGATTGGTCACAAATTCCATGTGGACTTCGTCGAAGCCACCACCGGCTCCGTCATTACCATTGTCATCTTTGTCGTTGTCATCTTTTTCATTTGCCTAGACGTCATCTCTGCCACTAAACTCTTCCCCATTGTCATTCTTATTGTCATGTTCCTCTTCCTCATCCTCATGGTCAAGATTGTTATGTTCATCCTCGTCTTCATGATAAAATTATTATGTTTCTCCTCATCCTCGTGATTAGAACTATTATGTTCCTCCTCTTCCTCGTGATCAGAATTGTTATGTTCTTCCTCATTTTCGTGATCAGAACAATTATGTTCTTACTCGTTCTCGTGATCATAATTTTCATGTTCCTCCTCGTCGACCCCATGCCCACCAAGTGGAATAGTTGGAGGAATAGGAATATTCCTTCAACTAGGTGGTTCCTAACTAGCTACGGCAACTGCTGCAGCGACAAATGCAATATTAGTCGTAGCCTCCTTTACCCACCATAAAGGGTCTCTTATATTATCGTTTATTAAACAGTCTAGGGTCATTAAACAATGGATCGTGGTTTGGCTCATGTAGATAAAACAATTTTTACAGTAATTATTTTTACATTTATATCTTAATTACAGATAAAAATTAGACATCATATTAACGTTTGTTTGAAAACCACTCACATGACTAACAAAGTGGGCAACAAGGGCTTAAAGTTTCTCCCTCGAGGATTACCTCCACAAATTCACTTTTTCCTCTGTAAATATGCATTGTGTTTATAAATTTCACCCCTACCCATGAACAAACGGTCGACGAGTGCATAGTTGGTGCTCCAAGAAAAACATGAATAATAAATCTCCTGATAACTGTGTGATGTATCATCACCCAAAACGACGTGGTTTTTGTAGGTGTGTCATTCAACATAGAATTGAATACTTTAATTAACTGTGCAACATACAAGAAGTCATCATCATTGAATTGATCTTTTTTGGCTACATTTCCTTGTTGATTTAGTTTTTTCTCCACTTTCCATTATTTTGTGCCTATTTATTTTGTGCCACTTGAAGATCCCTTTTCAATTCTTTTGTACCAACAATCCTTTAAGTCATGTCTTTTTACCACAAATAGGAAAATTTTCTTGGGCTTTTTGACCTTGTTGAGTGTTACTTTTCTTTGGAGGCTATTTGCTATACTTAGCATGTTTTCTTGTCTTTCTGATTACAAGCAAGTGCATTCTCTTCTTTTTTAGTACTTGTGTGAATTGCTTTTTTTTGTAGTATATTTATCAGTTTTTCAAACGTTGTTGTTTGGCCAGTTATGTTTAACGTGGTCACACAAATCCTATATCGAGGCAGGGATCTCAACACTATTGACACAAGTGATGTGTCAATAACCATTTTTTTCAAAGCTTGAATCGATTCTCACAATGTTTGCAAACTCTTCTCCAAAACATTTAAACTTTCTTAGTTGGTTGCATTTTCAAGTTCAATAGTTGACTCTAGAGATCAAGTATTGTGTTCTCGGATTTTTACTCGTATAATTTTAAATTTGTCCCAAGCTTCTTTTTTCGTGGCCTCGCAAATATGAGTTTGCACCTCATCTAAAACAACAAACAAGATGATTAAATTTACTTTTTGATTTGCGTGATCAAATGAACATTGTTATGTAGCATCATTTTTAGATTTTGTTAGTGAACCATAAATAATTGGCCAAATGTCGTCAAATTCAAGTCGTGCCCCCAAATTTTAGTTTTCCATGTTGGATAGGATGCTTTGAGGGTTTTTAATTTGATACCACCTAATGTCACTATCTGATTTTAACTCATATTTCACTAAGTCAATTCACTAATTTTCCTAATGGCTTTCAATCAACTAGGTTTCCCCAAATTTTATTTTTTAATCTTATAATAAATATATATCTGACATAAGAAATAAACTACTTTCCTCGAGGGCTTATATAAAAACACTGGAGCTTGATAGAGGGGCATAATTAGGGAGATTTAACTCAGTCTTAAAAAAAAAATCATAACCACCAGATTGCTTAATCGTGCCTATCATGGAAGTGTGGAATTGAGGGAACAACTCCACAAGTTCCTCAAAAGTGTGATTTGGGAAATTTTACTGATAAAATCTCATTAAAAAAAACAAAAAATGGCTAAGTAAAAAAATATAAAGTAGTGTCCAAAGGGTCCACATACATTTATACTCATTGGGTCCCACATACAATTTTTACAAATAGGTGTGCAAAAAATCATAATTAATTTTATGTGACATATACTCAATGGGTCCACACGTGAGAATAAATTGAAATAATCATTGATGGATTTTGCTGATTACAAAAAAAACAACTTGTAAAACAAATGTTGTTGAGGTTGTTGATTGTTAACAAGTTCTTCATTGAATTGATTAGAATACATAAATGTGTGTTGCATATTAAATACATAGTACATTGTGCGTTGAGGAAGTCGTACATCAAAGGAACCAAATAGTAAAAATCATGTGTTGAGGAATTTGTACATCGAAGGAGCTAGACTTTATGCGTCAAAATGAAGACTCTACGTGATAATCGAATTGTACAATAAACATGATTATTTGGTAGTGAAGGTAAAATGTACAAATAAAAAGAGGATAAGGTTGTAATAGTTGTGGATAGAAGGATGTGTGTATGAGAGGAATATATGTAGTGAATAAGTGAGTACATGTGGTGGAAAGAGAGGTATGTGTGTGAGAAGAGTAAGGTAAAGTAGAGTAGAGTAGTGAGGTGGATTCCCCTTATCTATTGACAGTTGTAATATGAACAATATATTGTTTATTCAAAAAAATATAAATAAAGAAGAGGTGTTATAGTAGGAATTAGTATGTTTGTGTTCATTTACTTATAATTGTATGAAAATATGTAGTCCAACTTCAAATTTGTGTGTTACTATGTTAAAATATTTATACGTAATTTTGTATTATCCTTTTTGCACATAAGCTCTATCTTAACAAAATGAACTTAACAAACTAATAATAACGTATTCAATTCCAATTCCCATGCTTCTCCCAAAAGTCAATCTCATCCTCCATAATTAGTCTAGTAGAGGGAGCTGTGAAAGCATTTCTTAGCATTGTATACATTCTGAACTGAGATTGAGGAAGCTTATAGAAAGCTTTAAGGTCTGTCCATTCCATCGGCTTCCCAAATCTGTACAAGCCATGAAATATTTTATATTCCTTTCTCAAACCAAAGATAGGGCACTTATTCTAGCCTCTTGTCAAGGCAAGAAGGATCTTGTCATTAACTACTCTTCTCAGATTTAGACAAGGGATGTGATTTCAGTAGGCTTGGCAATAATTACCTCAGATGTCAATGGAGGAGAAGATAGGCTGCCCATTACCAGGCAAGTGCTAATGGACTTGTTCCCATGCCTTCCAAATTTTCACTGAAGAATAAAGAGACCCATGAGGAGCATACAAGAAAGCCCCCAAATAGTAAGTCAACCGAATGAATTCCTTTTCATCTCACTTGACCCTTTGGTTTTCTGTTGGCAATATTGAGATAACATCACACGAACTTTCCAAGGTACAATTCCAGTCAGAAGCCCTGCAAGTTTTATTACCATTTTTTTGCACTTACAATCCATGTGGGTCACGTATTCACAGCGTACCCGAATCCTGTCCGTACCCGTTACCACAATATGTATCAGGCCTGGTACGGGGGGGGGGGGTGTGGGGGGGTATAAAAATAGCCAGTTGTCTGGCAATCTACCAAGTTTTACTATAAAATCATGTAGTTCTATGTTCACCTTCAAAAATGAATCACTGATTCCTAATCCATGAACCAGTACCCTGAAAAATGAGATAAAGATGCACAATTTAAACTACCTATAAATCACAATTGAAGTGAAGTTAACATTTATAGACCTCTGACTAATTTTTATATATTATTTTAATAACTTCCCCCCCCAATAAAATCATGCAAAGGAATCTGGACTGATTTTATTTTTATCTCCTATTCCTATTCCAAGACCCAAGTTTGACAAATAAACTACTTGTTTTTTTTAAGTGTGTTAGCCACCCAAATGTGTAAATGGTAACAAAAGGCCATGTTGAGGTGCTCCTAAAAAACTATAAAAACTCAAACCTATAAGTCATACTATTTGAGACCATCTCTCAAACATCTTCACATGTTAAGGATGGGAACATGTTTATTTTAATAAATACCAATACCCTCTGGCCACTCACTTGTCTTAATCAATGTGCATACACCTATCTTCTAAATATAATGCCATATGCAATTCCATGTTAACATGTTTATTTCCATTGACATATAATGGCACTTGGCAAACACCAACTTTCTTGACCTCATTTCAGTATCCTTTTGAGATACAACCCTTGTTGCCATTTTGTATAGTACTTGCTTGGCTTGGCAGACTTGTGAGTACTTGTGGCACGACTTAGATATGTAGCCAAGTTTTTATGTACTTTATGTCTCTAAATACACCTTTAGTTTTGTTTCCATATGGTTAGTTGAGTTTGGTCCTTTGGGTGATCTGTCAACAGTTCTCTAAATGACACACCCTTTTGTTGGCACAAATGTAGCTTCATATCATGTTGTGTTTGAAGATTGTTCAACGCAGCAACGGTTCTCATAAGTCTTTCTTCTTGGTGATTTTCATTGCTATTGAAGTGCATATTTCATCTCGGAAGTTCCTTAATTCACTATGTTTCTTTGGAGTAGGATTTCATTCTGGTTTGGTTGTGCATATTCTACTTACATCTCATACTTCACTGCAACTTATATATCTTTACCATGCATCTGCTATACTCTAAATTTTTCTTTTTTGCTGAAGTAACAGATATCACTTACGTGAGAGAGCCTCATGCAAAAATAAACCATTAGTGGCTGAAGAAATGGATGTTTTACGCTCTACCCAGATCACAGGTGATCAATTTACATGTTGATTAATCTACCATGTGATAAAAAAAGTGAGTTGCTTGTGAGACTGAACATCATGACCATGTCAGGATATCACTATAGTCGGGGCTCCAGAAAAGCATTCTATGCCAAATTTACATGGATTGTAGTGGATATTATGTCGAGAGTGAGAATGATCATGGTTTGGGCAGATAAACAAAATATGCATGGCCAGCCAATAACTTTTGTCAAAATATAGTGTGTACTTCAATAAATTCAGTAACTGGTCTCATTTACACGCATTAGTACTCATGCTGAGGAATTGTATAGGCATTCCTGGATCATATAGATAAATGTGTGTCATTATTGTCATGCAGGTTGGAACTACATATCACAAGCTTTCCTTCATCGGCATGAAATTCTTCCAGAAACCATATGGGGGTCGTTTATGATTCCTTTCTGCATGGAACTATCACATTTTGTAAGTTGTAATTTTATGACGCTTGATTCCCTCACCGTGGGTTATGTTGATTCTTATTCAAACGTGAATGCTTTTTAGTACGGCGTCTTGGATGTTCCGAAGGTATCTTATAAGGCTTTTGAGACCAGGACTATGAACTAATCGTTTTATGTCCACGATTCAAGAACTTGATGTACACTAATCTATAAACATGGATAGACAGATTGAAACAATGGAGCAATTGTATTTTGTTTTGTCTAGAAGGGAATGTTATTTATTGTTCAGCTGATAAACCCTTTCACTGCAACCCCATTCACCTCAAAAGAGAAAAAAGACAGTTGTAGAGCTATTAATCAAAATGAAAAATTGGGATGCAGTATAAGTGGCATTCCTAAAGTTAAGGGTTGTAATAAGATATCACAATACACCACCACGTAATATGTTCAGAAAAAAAGTTTAGGTAAAAAGGGATGATTGGAGTCGCCATTAGGGCCTATAAAATAAAAAATTGGGACGAACTGATCAGCGTGGTGCTTACCAAACCAAAGGTCTTCTAACAAACATGTCCAAAATAGTTAGAAGGATAACACAAAAGCAACATTCCAATATAAAGCTGAGCCAAACTTTAAAAACCAACAATGGTCTAGTCATCTACCATGCATGTGGAAAAACAAATGTATCAGAAATAGTAAAAAAAACCTGAGCCATTTGAGGGGTTTGTTTCTTTACCTCTACGAAATTTCATTCGCTAACTTTTGCAGCAATGAATCAAAAGTAGTAGCAGAGGATGAACTTTCAGCTCTAGAAGTGTTGCTCTTTATCTTTCTAGCCATGATGAGGTCGTCTTCAATTTCAACCGCCATGTTTTGAGCTGCTAATAAGCCTCCAGGACGTGCTCTTCGCAGTTGATAGCTTACGTCAGGAAGCAAATCATTGATGAAGAATACATTTTTATTCTTTTCATTCAGAGAAGCAGAAGCTGGAATTTTGTATAGTGATCTTTGGAATTTTGCAATAAAATCCCGCATGTGCTCATGTGGCTCCTTCTTCAACTGAGTGAGTTGAGTTATAGAGGTGCTGGAATCTTCAGCTGGTTTGAATCTTTTCAGGAATGCATCCCGTATAGTAGCCCAGTTGGTTATGGCACCAGGAGCTAGCTGATAAAACCATTCTTCTGCCAAGTCATGGAGAGTCTCTATGAAGAGTCTGACAAATGCGTCTTCATGTTCGACTGCAAGCACTCCACAGGATATAAAGAACACAGCCAAGTAGTCATCTGGATTCTGCTTACCATCTCCAAAGAATTTTGGAAATTTCTTTCTCATCCCTTTCGGTAGATCATGCATAGGAGGAGTCAGATTTAGAGGTCTAAAGGTTGTACCCCATGAAACAGGCACTGCAAGGGCAAGTGGTTGGTTTTGCATCATGAAAGGAGCATGTCTTCTTTGAAAATAGACTTGATGAATGATTCCAGCTGTTAGATTATGTTGAAGATGATCCAGATCTTGATGTGTTTGCACTCTTCTTCTTGGTGAAAGACTGAATCTGCGGCTTTTAACTTAAGAAAGCTCTGGTCTGCGAATTTGTGTTGTTCCCCAGTGGAGTCACCAAAAACTGTTGGCTATATTTTCTACATAGTTGAAAACCTAGGCAGTCATCAGATAAATCTCCCTCATTTACCGGTGAGGCTCCCATATCAGATTTGTCAATAAAAATATGTTAGTATCTATATGGGGGTTTTACTTTAACTATTCAGCTCATGAACCATAGCTGTATAGCTCTGCAACAAGTAAGCAGTTGTTTAAGAAAGGAAATATTTATAGAAGAAGGAAATAATAAAACACAGGGAAGAAATAGGGAAGATGTGCAACCCATTCAATAGATAACAGAGTTGATTGCATGCACATAGAAGAAACCAATAGATATCAACACACAAAATTATAAGCAAAGGCAACTTCAGATCTAGATCTAAAATAACAAAAAGTTTATAAGTAGATCTGAGATTAAAAGCTAGAAACACAATACACCGTGACACAAATTTCTCTGGAAATCTGCTCCTTTATATTCATTTTCTTCAAGTTGTTATCAGGGGTTTCAGCACAAAGTTTGAAACACAAGAATGTTGCTTGCAAATTCTGATTATTTAACCCGTTGGTTCCTCCTCTACTTATAGCATTTAGAGGGGCAATTACAAGTAGGAAGATTTGACTGAACTGACACATGTGGAAGTCAGAAAGGAAACAACTGAAAATCTCCCTCATGGAATTATTCTTTGCATGACATGCAAAATTTGCAACTGAAAATAGAACCTTCTATTTTACACGTCTACCACCTATCTCCAAGTACTTGAATTTTTTAAGTAATGGCTTTTAAACCAATCACTTAAGTTGTATAATTTAATTGATCGCTCAATTACTTTGTCGGAGGAAATAAGAGAAAGAGGAAGAAAGAGGAAAGCTACAGTCTCATCCTTTTTCATATTTTACATGTAGCTAATTCTTTTGCCCTTAATTCTCACCATACTAGATCTGGAAGCAGCTGGATCTAGAAGCGGCTGGATCTTGAAGCAAGATGGATCTAGAAACTTGCTTATAGGTGTTGCCTTTGCCTTGTCTTCCCTCTTATCCTTGAAGCTTTTGCAGTTCTTCTCCAATATATGCATCAGTGCAATGTTTCAATTAAAAATTCTGGAAAGCACTCCGGGCGAATGCAAATTCAATGAAGGCTTCAACTGAAAGATTGGGAGAACATGCACAAGGTCCTGGAAGGAATTCTCCATGTACTAAATTCTTCATAGGTTGTATTCGAAACAAGAGGATGAATTTTTTCCGAAAGCCTTTACAATTATGAGATCTGGATCTGAATCTAGATCTAGATCTGGGCCTGGATTTGTGTCTCTGATGTCAGCAAATCTAGAATTAATGCATGATTCCGCTGAGCTTTCTCGTTCATCCCCAATTTTCCATGGCTGGAGCAATCTTTGTCTGAACAATTCTTTTCCTCTTTATTCGGCCAGAATTCTTCACAACCGGTGCAGTTGGACATTGATTTAAGCTCCCTTTCTCTTATAAAAGCACCTGTAATGAATTCTTGCAATTAATTCAAACAAAGATAGCAACCAAAACATAAACAATGGATTTTAATCATAAAAATCTGCATATATCAAGCCTACTGCCCCAAAATTTGATGTTTTATTTGCATGCAAAGCAAACATGAATTTTACCAACTTTACCTGAGCAACTGTATCACTTATGCAGACAATTATTTAGACACAAATCAAGCTCCTTCAAACCTAGGCACCAAATTTGGAAGCTTCCAACATTAATTACACCTTCTAAGAAAAATTCCTCTTTCCTTGGGCGCCAAAACTGTTTGGGCTACACTTCCTTGCTATTGAATTAATTAATTCATCCTTATGACAGCCCATGCTTATATAATTCTTATAATTCTATAATTAATTAATGTCTCTCCTATTCCAGGCAATTAATTAATTATTTAATAAGTTTTACTCTTCAAATGGGGCGCCTATTTTGTGCATGCTCATGAATGCCATTAAATGAATTAAATTTATTTAATTTTAGCCTTCTACTTCCAGTTAACTTAAGCCTCACAGTATGCTTTGACATTATCCACTGAAAATAGGAATTAATTAAATCAATTAATACTTTAAAAAGCATTATTCTTCTCCCAAAAGGGGCGCACTTTTTTGGCATGACCAATTTCTATTTTTAAATGTCAATTGATAATGGGATTATTTACCCTGCAAGGCATCTCCGAAAATCCTATGATCCACTTAAGCTGTTTGACTTTCATAATGGGATTATTTACCGTGCAAGGCGGGTAGTAAAATCCCATCAATGCCTTAAGTGATTTTTCTTTTATTTCACAATGGGAATTTTTACCCTACAAGGCAAGTAAGAAATTCCCGCCTTCCTGCTGCCTCTGATTTTCCCATTGTGACTTAAGTGGCATTGCTTCCATGGGAAAAGTACCCTGCTATGTAGGTACAAAAATCTCACCTACCTGTTACTGAAAAAAATCTCATTGTAGCTTTAAAGTCTTCTTTTTCCAAAAATGTGGCCTGCCCAGAAGAAGCTTTTTTGTGTGTGACTTCGTCTTTTCAAAGAGAACTAGGCTTCCAGTGGAAAATTCCTTCTAGCATAACATGCATAGGTGATCTCCAGATACCCCAGGAAAATAATCAGACCAAACCGGCAAAGGAATTGATCCAAAGAAATTTCACAGGAAACGAAACGGGAAAACACCAAAAACACAAAACGTTGTCAGAAGTCAAAAATAAAGCCCAGAATTCATTCCTGGTTAAAACCTAATGGTACATGGAAATATTGATATGTACGATCACAAAAGGGTTAAACTGGAGCACAAATTGCCTCAAACAGAGCTCAAAATAATTAAATACAAATTTCCCGTAAGAAAACCCCAACGACAGAATAAAATAATTTTTGGCATCTGGGTATTTGTCGAAATTGGCTTATATGGCTCCTTGGGAATATCTTGAAACAATACAGAAACTTTCTGGCAATAAAAACACAAAATGACCCATTTATTTTAAAAGTATGAAATTTTTTTACATAGGGTAGTCCCAGATTTCAGGGTGAATTCTGGGGACAGCAGACACATAATAGGGATATGCAATGATTTGCATCAGCAAGACCCATGTCTATTAAAATGGTTCAGCAACAACGGATGCAACATTATAATCAAATGGTGGCAACAAGGATCTTCCATACCTCTGTTGTTTCCATGTCTGTGAGCCTTTCAATGGGATTACCTAACTAAACTGATCAGGGGGCTCGGATGTTTCTAGGAGGGAATGATGTCTGGGCTTAATAGAGGCATGCCATTGCCTAGGCATATATATCCAACAATTTGATCACCTGGAATTATGAGCATGGTTCCTTCAAAAATAAACAATATACTTCCTTGTAATGGTGTTGGATTATCTACTACTGGCTCAGTACCTTCTGGAAACATTTTTGGTCAAGGGAACTTGATCCCTAGAATAAGAGATTCTATTAAGATGTTGTGGGCGAGTTATGTGTGCTCGATTATAGAAAACTTGACTGGCATTTTGAATACATAATTCAGATTTTTTCTTCCATGAAATTGTACATGTCACCCTAAAAAAATGTGAAATTGAGAGACCAAACTATGTGAATTTCATGTTGAAATTGATATTTTTCTTTTACTTATTGGCTTCCTACTTTCTTTCTGTTATGATTTACAGCCTAGCCAGTCTACCGAGGATCAGAGGCATATGCTAATGCAAGAGCTTCATAACCAACCTACCAAGGGAAATGCTCAGGTTGAAGCTCCACACGGTACTTTGAGTAGATATTTCTCTAACCAGATGGCTTCTTCTCAGACCCAAAACTACTTTGGACAACATTAAATGCCACACTGACACAATAATTTGCATAATTCTCAACTGCAAAATGTCAATAATAACTAGGCCTACATTATTCAATTGCAACAACATCGACTTCTCCAAAAACAACATTATGATCCAACGGTTCACCACTATCACAATCACAACCACAGACTTTCTCAAATGGAGCACACAATATCAACACTTCCTAATATCTCTCATCAATAGCAACATTCTTTACCACAACATGTGCTTCAGCAACAACATACAAGTGCTCAAGAATAGTCAAAATCACAGTCACCACCGAATTTGCAACATCAATCACCTCAGCAATCTCACACTTCATCCTTGAACACATCTGTATTACAAAATGCACAGAAGTGACAACCAAGTCTCCGTCAAACCCAAGGACAAAATTATCAAGGTGTTGACCAGTCAAACATACAACAAAGTTAGATATAGAAGCATCATCAACGAAACAACTAAAATACAAAGCACAGCCATAGAAGTTGTTGTTATCCAAATTTGTTCTCCTTTTCAAGCCAAGTAGAACCTAGGGTCAGTCCTATCGCCATATTGTAATCTAAATGCATTGTTCATTTCAGCCCAAGAATCAATAGAGTTATCTGGTAATGTTTTATACCAGTCCCTTACATCCTCCTCTAAAGTGTGGAAAAACAATTTGATGTACACATCCTCATTCTCAATCTCAAAGTCTTCCATCATATTGAGAAAGAGCTTCAGATGTTGGTCACCAGTTACAACATTGTTTCCCTGGAACCTTGGCATTATTTTCCTTACATCTTGAGGCACTGCATTTGGATATCCAATCATTCCCACAAAATTTATAGGTCCAAAGGTGTTTACAACAAAAGGTGGTCTGGGTGGGGGCTGGGCCATGTTCCTTTGAGGAGGTGACCCTGGAGGGGTGACAAATTGATGAGGGGAAGAGGGTCCTTGGAACACAGGGGTATAATTTTCAAAATGAAGATCCCCCAAAGGCCTTGTCTCTTGGAAATCTATATCAACCTCAAAAAAGACAGGTGCAGAGTGTGAAGCAAACCTTTCAAAATCAAATGAAGGCCCCTCTCCAGAGAGAGAGTTCAATTCCACAAAGAGGCTACTTGACTCAGAGTCACTTGAATCACAGTCTTCAATGATAGGCCATTCACTTTCTTCAATGGAGATCCATCTTCTTGTCTGTTGTTCTCCCACAACTCTCCAGGCTCTTCTTCCTTCTGACTTTGCTTTTCCTAACTCAGGAAACAATGTCCTAGCAGGATCTCTAGCAAAGAAAGATCTTCTTCCTTCCAGCTTTACAAATATTAGTAACAAATCTTACTTGACAAATATTTAAGACACTGGTCCTTATCAAAATCAAATCAATAGGGAGTTGCCACTAAGGATTTCAACCTTAGTTGTGCAAATGCACTAAGTATGATCTGTCAAATGTCTTTCAATGCTAGAAACTAGAAATGGAAAGATTCTAAACTTTCTTTACCTAGATTTATCACGTGAAAGCTAGTGCACTAGGTGTGAAAACTAAAAGAACTACACATAACACTTAGAGCATACAAGAAGTGTTTTACCAGGGTTTTGACTTTGAACTGAACTTCCCAAATTCAACCTCCTTCAAAGGCCAAGCAGCATCATGGATTTGACAGGATACTCAGAGGAAAATAGATGATCATGTATGTCGTTTTGTAGCTGGGGAAACAATCTATCTAGCATTTGTTAACACTCAAGTTTTGAAAGGAGTGGATAGCACCTTAAAAGGATATGATCTCATCCTAACTATTTTAGGTTGTGCCTTTTAACCAAGGTATGAGAACCTATTTTGTAACCTCTGTTTATTGAAGAACAGTGATACAATCCTTTCTTTTGCATACATTTTATAGAGAATACCTTGGGGAAAATATGATTAACACACCAGATCTGACTCTCATGAGTTGTCACTTCCAGATCATGGAGATACTTTCACACAAGGCAAAGGTTACTAAAGACATTTGAGACCCTGATTGCATCTGCATGTTTTGGTAACAGAGATTAGGCATTTGTGTACAAACATGACAAACAGGGGTAGTATGGGTAGGATTGGTTGTTGTTAAATGAATATTTTGTGGGAGGTGGGGCAGTGTGAAACTAGATTCACCAGATCCTTGAGGAACCTTACAAAATGGAAAGTCAGACCAACAGAATGCCACAGAATAGCTAAAATGTTTCTTCAACTAGAATATGTGCTTCAATGGAGGCCCAGATTAGCACTCTTTCACACAATCTCTGAGATTCTATCAAAAAGGCTCGAGTTAGAAAAATCCAACAAAGCATCAAGATTTGAGCAAATCATGCCTAAGGTACACCCAAAGGCTTACAGACAATCTTTGTCAATAGATGAGAGAAAAGTGATTTTAAATCATTTATTCCAATCCCAAATGAAAGCTCTTTTGAGAAATGGAATTGTAGATGCCACTAAACTATCACAAGGATTGAGGCCTATGTGATTGAATCATATTTTAATACAAGATTGCAATAGAAACAAGAAAAACTACTTGCATAGATCCAGAAATAAAACAAACACATTTTGCTCAAGACAACATAGAAAAACTTGATTTTGATTAAGTCTATTAGTAGGGGAAAGTTTCTAGAACAATCTCAGAGCTTTTCAATGGTTGTACACTTGCAACCACCTTGACACAATAAAGCTTAATACAAAAAGAGATAACCTAGTTTCTCAGATGGACTCTCAAAAGACAGGCTTAGTCAAATTTTCCTCTTGGGAATTTTATTCGACCTCTAGAACTCTTACCTCTAACTTCCAACCCCAACCCTTTTGCACAAAAATTCATGCCATTTATAACATTTACAACAGAGCCCCTTCCTCCTAAAAGACAAAAAAACATTTAAATGCACTAGTGCTTGCCATGATTCTTTCGTGATTCTCAGAATCAAATCTGCAAGAAGTCTCCAGGTGCTCGAGGGGGTAGATTTCATTGAATGCCTCCCGCATTCAACTCCTTGCTCTGGTAGATCACTCTTCCTTCAATTTGCCAACCACTTTCTCCCCTAATCTATCAAATCTGGCTCCTTACGTGCTTGGGAGAAGAAAAATGGAAAATCCGATCGGGCATGAAAGTCAGACCATTTTAATGGTGAAAGACGTCCTCCAAATCTTCCCACCAAACTTCAGATATCAACATTAACTTCCTACTCTTCTTAGCATGTAGAAAAGACCAAGAAATCATGGAGACTCGTACTTCTAGATGTGTTTCAGAGAAAAGGGGGGAAAATCATATTTATACTCACAACATGTCGTTGATCTTTACTTTGAATTTGGGCCGTCCATGTGGCGGATTAAAACTTTAGAACAGACCCGGGGGCTTCCCTTGACTTTTTACAACTTTTTGGAAAAATGGAAAAAAATTCCATTTTGCTCCGCACCTCTCACCCTCGGGAAACGAGCCTGACATGTGTCCAAATGTGATTAGAGCAGGAACCGCAACTAAATTCTACCATTTCACACTCTTTTTGGAAAAGGGAAAATTTTCCAAATTTTCCCCACAACTCCGCCCTCGGGAAAGATCCCTGACACGTGTCCAAATGTGATTGGAGCGGGCCACACTTCCTTTTTTACTTTGACTCTTTTTTCTCAAAAGGAAAAATTTCCAAATTTCCCCCGAGAGCCCGCACCTCTGCCGTTGACTGGGGCCAAAACATTGACTATTTCCCTCATCAGGCTTGCGGTTCCATTTTGAAATTTTAATCCTTAAGGAGGAAAAAAATCCAAGTTGCCTCTGATGGTCTGCCTCCCTGCCTCTTTTGAATTTTCAAACTGCCACATGTCACCATGGTGCACCTTGAGGCAGTCCCAAAAATTTGATACCTTGAACGAGTGCGGGCTCGCCATGTGTCATGTTCTAGCAAAGTCTGTCTGAATGCTTGAAGCTCAATGGAAGGCGCCACGTGTCATGCTCCGAGGTAGTCTCCTTTTGGTCATTGAAAAGTCTAAGCAAAATGCAAAGTGAGTGGAGGCCTCCACGTGTCAGCTCCTGGCCTTCCTTTAGAATGAAACTCAAGGGCCGGTCCCCAAACATGCGCGGTTCCTCCACGTGTCTCCATGGCGCAACTTCAAGATGGTGCCCAAAGCAAAGACCCTGAATGAGCATGAGCTCGCCACGTGTCTTGTTCCACCAAACTGCTCCAACTGCATAAAAATTTGTCTAAGTCCAGGCCAAGTAGCAGAAGCCTCCACGTGTCCTCCCGGCACTACTCCAAGGCAAAACCCAAAAGCAGATCTTCAAATGAGCATCGTGCCTCCACGTGGACACATTTTGAGTTAAGTATTTTCATGAATTTTTCTAAGTACCCAGCTGAGCCACATCCAACCAAAAGGTGCCACATCCCCTGTATAGATACAAGGATGAAAATTTGACCGGGATAAATTCCCATCAAATCGTAAAATATAGAAAAATGATCATTTGAGCCTAGGAATGAAATTTTCTTCAAGGACAAAAAGTTTAGAAATGTTACAGGGCTCAAATACATTCTTCAGGGATACATCCATTCATTTTTCTTCAAGTACCTAGGGCATAGAAACGATAAGGAAGACAAATCCTGACTGTGGAGAAATGGGGGGGAGAGTATTTGAACAGAGAATGGGGGACCCAAATTACAGAGATTTTCCGAAGGAACAAAGGAACGGGGACTCAAAATATAGACCCATACAGTGATTTCAACCCAGGAACTAACTAAAAATAGCAACAAATACTGACCAAGCTGAACACGGGGAAGGAGAAAATGACAGAGGTCATAAATCAATAAGTTTTCATAGGCACAAATGGGGCGGGACAATTTTGAGCACCAACAGATTCTTCTTGAAGGATTTGGATGGTGAATTGCTCGAACTGCCTGTTAATGGTAGGAATTTGAAGCATTTCTTGGATTGATTCCCTTGAATCAAGGTAAAAATATTATGTACAATGTATAGTTGGTTGTTTGTTCTCTTGTCCTTTGTTTTTTTGCTCGTTCTGGTCCTTGGTGACCTATTTTTGCTGGTTTTTTCTATTCATTTTTTGAGATGGCTCTATTTCTCTACTCTGTAATGATGACTCTATTGTCCAATGGATATTTTGGCACTTGGTCTACCTTTTGTTCTTATGGCACTCAAGGGAGTCTCCCATCCCCCGAGTTCGGAGCCGATGTTGGTGCTCAAAATTGTCTCACCCCCAGTTTGTGCCTTTGAAAATCTATTGATTTACGGCCTCTGTCACATTTTATACTTCCTCGTGTTGTGCTTGGTCTCTACCATCTTTGGTTGCCATTTTTAATCTCGTTCCTGGGTCGAAAGATCACTGTATGGGTCCATGGTTTGTCTCCTTGTTTCTTTGTTCCTCCAGAAAGAGGTTTGTAATTTGGGTCTCTCATTCTCTGTTCATTCAAAAACTCAAGCTTTCCCATTCTTCTATTTTTCCACAGTCAGGATTTGTCTGTCCTTGTCGTTTTTACCCTAAATACTTGAAGAAAAATGAATGGATATGTCTCTGAGGAACGTATTTGAGCCTTGTAACATTTCTAAACTTTCTATCCTTGAGAGAAAATTTCATTTACGGGCTCAAATGATCATTTTTCCTGTATTTTATAGTTTGACAGGTGTTTCTCCCAGTCAAATTTACATCCTTCGCATCTGACAGGGGACGTGGCACCTTTTGGTTGGATGCGGCTTGGCTAGGTACTTAGAAAATTTCTATGAAAAGCCTCAACTTAAAATTGTGTCCACGTGGAGGAACGATGCTCATTTGAAGATCTACTTTTTGGTTTGGCCTTAGAGTAGCACCGAGAGGACATGTGGAGGTTTCCGTTACTTTTCCTGGACTTAGATAAATTTTGCAGTTTGGCGGGATGGGCAGTGGTGAGCCCGTGCTCATTTAGTTTGGGCACCATTGTGAACATGGAGACACATGGCAAGTTTCCGTCTGCACTCACCATCAAATTTTCAAAAGGTTTTGGGAGGTCTGGGACACATGGTGAAGTATGTTTGAGGACGCCATGAAGACACTTGGAGGCCTCCACTCACTTTGCATTTTGCTTGGAATTTTCAATGGCCAAAGGAGACTACCTCATAACATGACACATTGTGCCTTTTGCAGAGCTTCAAGTCTTCAGAAAAAATTTTCCGGGCTAGGACACGTGGCAAGCCCACGCTCATCCAAGGTCTCAACTTTTGGGGAACATCTCAAGGTGTGCTCATTATGACACGTGGAAGTTTGAAAAGTCAAAGAGGCGGGGAGGTGGACCATCGGAGGTAACTTGGATTTTTTGCTCCTCCTGATATTCAAAAGGATTAAAATATCAAAATGGCCCGCAAGCCCGATGAGGAAAGGTCAAAGCTTGCTCTAGTCAATGGTGGAGGTACCCCGGACCTTTGGAGGAAAAGTGGGAAATATTTCCCTTCGTGGGAAAAAGAATTAAAAGTAAAAAAGGGAGCATGGTTCCACTAGGATCCACATCATTGAGACTAGAAGTAGAAGGGCAGAGAGTGGGGGAAACAAAACTTGGAAAAATTTCCCTTTTCCAAAAAGGGGTGAAATGAATAGAATTTATCTGGTCACGGTTCCTTTGGGACCCACCTTGGGACACGTGTTAGGCCTATTTCTCAAAGGCGGAGGTGTGGAGAAAAATGGATTTTTTTTTTCATTTTTCCAAAAAGTTGTAAAAAGTCAAAGGAATCCTCTGGGTCTATTTTTAAGTTTGAATCTTCCACGTGGACGACCCAAATTCAAAGTAAAGATCAACGGTAGCTGTGAGTCTAAATCTGATTTTCCCCCCATTTTTATTGAAAAGCTCCTGGAAGTGCGAGTCTTCATGATTTCTTGGTATTTCCTACATGCTAAACAGAGAGGGGAGTTAATTTTTATATCTTAGTTTGGTGGGGAGATCTAGAAGATGTCTTTCACTATTAAAATGGTTTGACTTTCGTGCCCGATTGGATTTTCCATTTTTCTTCTCCCAAGCATGCAAGAAGCCAAATTTGACATATTAGGGGTGGAAGTGGTTGGTGAATTGAAGAAAGAGTGATTTACCAGAGGAAGGAGTTGAATGTGGGAGATATTTGATGAGATCTTCCCCTCGAGCACCTGGTGACTTTTTATAGATCTGATTCTAAGAATCGCATGTAATCGTGATCATGGCAAGCACTGGTGTACTCAAGGTTTTTGATTTTTGGGGAGGAAAACGGGATAATATTGTAAAATGTTATAAATGGCATAAATTTTTTTTTGTGCAAATGGTTGGAGTGTTAGGGGGTTAGCAGGACGAAGAATTTTCTAATAGAAAATATTGATGGAGCATCCTTTTGAGAAGTTGTTTGAGAAGCTTGTATATCTCTTTTGTATTAAATTTGATCATGTCAAGGTGGTTGCAAGTGTACATCCATTGACAAGCTCTGAGATTGTTCTAGAAACTTTCCCCTTCTTGATAGATTTAATCAAATTCGAGTTTATTCTATGTTGATCTTGAGCAAAATGTGTTTGTTTTATTTCTGGATGTATGTAAGTAGTTTTTCTTGTTTCTGTTGCAATCTTGTATTAAAGTCTAATTGCAATCACACATGCCTCAATCCTTGTGATAGTTTAGTGGCATCTACAATTTCATTTCTTAGAAGAGCTTTCATTTGGGATTGGAATAAACGATTTAAAATCACTTTCCTTTCATCTATTGATAGAGATTGTCTGTAAGCCTCTGGGTGTACCTTAGGCGTGATTTGGCTTAGATCTTGATGATTTGTTAGATTTTCTAACTCAAGCCTTCATGATAGAATCTCAAAGATTGTGTGAAAAAGTGCTAATTTGGGCCTCCATTGAAGCACATATTCTAGTTAAAGAAACATTTTAGCTATTATGTGGCATTATGTTGGTTTAATCTTCTGTTTTGTAAGATTCCTCAAGGATTTGGTGAATCAAGTTCATCCTTCCCTACCTCCCACTAAAAAAATATTCAAAAACAACCAATCCTACTTGTACCACCCATGTTTGTCCTATGTGTATACAAATGCATAATCTATGTTACCAAAACATGCAAGAAACAATCAAGGTCCCAAATGTATTTAGTAACCTTTGAACCTTGTTGTGAAAATATCTCCCCTGATCTGGAAGTGACAACTCATGAGAGTTAGATTTTGTGTGTTGATCATATTTTCTCCAAGGTCTTCTCTATAAAATTTATGCAAAAGAAGGATTTATCAAATTATTCTTCAATAAACAGAGGTTACAAAATAGGTTTTCTTACCTTGGTTGAAAGGCACAAACCTAAAATAGTTAGGATCAGATCACATCCTTTTAAGGTGATATCCACTCATTTCGAAAATCCTTGAGTGCTAAAACATCAGATAGATTGCTTCCCCTCGGCTACAAAATGACATACATAAGATCATCTATCTGCCTCTAAGCTGTCCTATCAAATCCATGATGTTACTACTTGGCCTTTGAAGGAGATTAAATTTGGGTACCAACAGAATCCAGGGGGTGACCTTCAAGTTGTGCACTAAACTTGATTTTGTACTGTATAAAGAAAATCTTTATTTAATATTTGTAGTATGTGATTACAACTTCACATGTACTTACCCCTATGGTGGATGTATCCTTAATTGATTTACGATATAAATCTAGTGATCTAATCATACATCACCCACTCACATCTGAGATCCTACAATTGTAAGTCATTTCCCATTAGAGGAGTTGGTTCTTTATTATCGTGTTTCCCATTAAGTTGAGTGTAAGGTAAAAATTGAGGCTTTGTACACCTGATCTTAAGTACTTGGAATCTTTCTAATTTTGACCACTTAATGCAAGACAATTATACTTGTGGGACAAGCTATAGTCTTGTATCCTACCCTCTGGATTTGATGGAGTCCTAACTAATACCTATGGATTAGCGGGTCAAAAATATTCCTCCACAATAAGTGTCTTGAGAGACCAAAATGTGCATTCATTGCAAATATAGTATCTTACCTATCAATTTAGTAAATGCAATACCATCCGTTAGGGGCTTGCAATTGAAACATTGCTAAAATTGACAAGGTGTAAGAAGGTTTCCCGTGCTGGGAATTGATCTTCTAGTGCACCAAAGCTTATAATTTTCTGGTAGTGATATGAAGATGTTTGTCTTAGATTCTAGGTGTGTAAACTAGGCAGGTATAAAATGATTGGAAGTATACATATTTTTTGGTGGAATCACCTACATCCTCGGCAGTCCCTTTTCTATTTATACCAAGTTCATTTGCTTGAATTTATTTTGCCTGTCATGTCCCTATAAAATATGGCTCATCTATGGAACCTTTTGGAGTGCTCATGTCATTTTTTCAAAACCCTTGCACCCTGTATTATGTCGATTGAGTTGGAATGGTACAGCTCACACGGTTGTGGACTGCTTGGATCAAGCCTTGGAAGGAGCTTGTTCAATTGATGCACGATCCTACTCTGTGGTGATTTGTATGTCTTGATGCTTTATCTTTCGTTGTAGGCAACAGTGTGAAGATTTCTTCACTCGTTATGTTGTAGCATAAGGCATGGGGATCTTATTTTCCACTCAGACCATAAAGTGCTTATCGTTCATGTCCTATATGGAGGGATTCATTGTTTGCTTCAAGCTCAAGCAGAGAAATTACTTGCATTCGGGCTACTACTTGTTCTCATTTATGAGGTCAGACACATTCTCATTATTGGGGAAGTGCGATATACTCTATGAGTTGAGGTCCCTCAAGAACCTTTTGCAGATGTTGCATCACCATTGCCAGATTAATCTAAGATGCTATCATTTGGGGGTTCCCTTTAGTGTAAAGGTACCCAAATCCAATTGGGATAACATAAGTGATATGCCCATAGATCCTATGCTCCAATGGCTCAAAATAATACATGTCCAGGGATTGAAAATGGGATCCTTTGTAAAACCTTTATTATTTTGTTCTCTTGTGTTAAGAAACCTTCGTATTGAAATCAACGTTGAGACCCTAACCATATGTAGGAGATCCTACAAAAAGGGTTGGAAGCACTGTAGATTTTCTAATGTGACATGGTATACCATACCTACATTGTGGTTAATACTCAAGGAGGCCTCAATGACTATTGTATTCTCCATAACTCATATGTGATTATCTATATGGATGCAACTAGTCTTCCTCTCCCACATTTTTCATTTGATAGTGTACTTCAATGGTTTGAACAAACTTTGACTAAGAGCATTGGCTTGAATGGTTTTGCGGGATCATGACTCTATAACATGGTTGTAGATAGATGCTTATAAATCCTATGCATTATAACTACTTCCTAGAGTGTAAACATTCCCACTTAAGGTGGAATTTATAGTATTGTATTTGAAAGTAAATTTATATTGAATATATTCCCCTGTTATTAAGTTGAAATGTATTGTCTGGAAAGAGAAACAATCTTAGTGTACAAGTTCTTGATATTATGGAAATGTGTCTAAATAGAGAAAACAACTTGCTCTTATTTAGTGGAATTGTAGTCTTCATTAGGTGTGTTGTTCCTATTTTAAAATTATTGGAAAATCTTGTTGAAAGTTTCTTGTGGGTATACTTGAAACTTGTACAGTTTGGAAAGAGAAAGAGATATTACATTTCTCATTCATTTGGTTTGAAAAGCATAGGATGCCTGGAAAAGTTTATAAAACTATATTATCATTTTGTTCATTAACAATTTTAAACCTCATATGTGGTTAAACAGAGTCAAAATTTATATGTATAAAAAATCTTGCAATATTTCTTATTTAAGCTGTGTCAACAAATTAGATTAATTTTCCTAAATCTAATTGAGTAAAGAAAACATGTTCATAATTATGGCTACCTTCTTGGAGAATCTTATTCTCATTTGAACTTATATAATTTATTATCAAATTTATTATAAATTTGGGAAAAATAAGGGGACTACAACAAGTGAATTTTCCTTTTACATTTTATATCTCAATACTATCAAATTCTTGTAACATGATCAATTTAAGTGTAAATTTATTAGACTTAGGTTAATAATACATATTCTACATTTAACCTATGACCCTTTTAATAGTTCTATTTTTATTAAATATTACTAGATTATTTATATTAGTAATAAAAATTTATATATACAATATTCATATATATATCCTCTATATAAATATATATTTAGGTTATATCATTTCAAACGAAAGTAACATCTGTCCGGGGGAAATTACCCCATTAGTAAAAACATTTTTTTTTAATGTTGCCAAATTTTAATTGTTAATAAAACAAAAAATGGCTAAACTTGTTGAAACCGTATAGGCTGTGCGCAGACTGTAAAGGCCATATGCATGTTAATAATAGCCTAGGGTTGGGGGGAGGGTCGCCGATCAACACCCCCACCCCATTAGCAAATCGGATGGGGGCTGGGGTCGGCGAGCCTCCCCCAACCCCAAAGTCTATCTACCCAAAATATATTCCCAAGATGCTAAGGAATGAGCATTTTCAGTCGACATAATGATATTCCAGATCTCAACCACATCTTTGATAACCCTGTATGCCAAATGTCGGTCCTTATGTTCATTTTTTATAACTTATTTCATGTGAGGTTTTACATTTATCTCTATTTTGGAAATTATTATTTTGAGATTATATATATACAATAAGCATTAATATATAATATATATATGTAGTCATATATATATAGAAGAAACATATACACATATATATTTTAAAGAATGGTATACAAACATATACATATGTATATATTCTTCTTCCCAAGTAAATACAATTACCATTTCAACCATTTCATTAAAATGGGGCAAAACCCATATGCCCATTTGGGCAAATATTAAAATAATGAGACAAACTAAATAAATAAAATACATTGAAACCCTAGGTGAGGGTGTAAATAAAACAAGAAAAGAAAAGAAGCATGTGCATCCTTCTTAGAGCTTGAGGTTGCCTCTCATGGCTTCCTCCTCCCTGTCCACAAATCTGTAAAACAAAGAGAAGAAACAATAAGTCAAAACAAAGAGAAAAGAGATTTTCATATGCATGCTTAGGGTTAGTTGAATCCCTAGATCTAATTGCCCCAAATGAATCCATCTAATGGATGAGATTCATCCCTAAAAAAAGTAGGTGGGGAGTGGGTGAGAGAAATTCAAATTTAATTTACATTGGTAGACATTATTTTGGGGTCACTCAAGTATGTGTAAGGGTTGGGTGTTATTACTTTTCTAACCCAAATGTCTTTTAGAGACATTTTAATTTAACGAAACTTAGATCCTTTTATGGGTATTATAGAACTTTATTATTTAATTAAATAGACCACTTTTCCCTTGAGATTAATTAACCAAATTTAATTAAGGTGAAATTAAATTATATTAAAGTAAATTATAGGCAAGTCTAAGTATGATTGGGAATAACTAATTTTATTATAAATTATTGTAAGACTTTATTATGTTTTTAAATTTTTTTAAAGAGGGATCTAGAGGAAAATTTAATATTGTTAATCTAATGTAATTATTGATGTGTAATCAAAACACCCTTGAATGTCTGCAACTCGATGGGTTGAGACTCTCCGTATGATTACATAACATGGTACTTTTCCTAAAGTGTGGGACTTTGCAATCAAGAAAGCTCTCCGGATGAAGGCCGGTTCCTATTCCTTTTTTCAGGTGCACACATTCATATTGTAGAGGATCTACTCTAAAATCTACTCTAATTTTCCAAGGAGACAGGGTTGAGAAGATGCATGAAAATAAACCTAAACTAACAAAGGTGATGCACCAAAGGAATGCTGAACACTTGCTTTAAAATTTAAAACAAACCATATGAATGCAATACAATCACCATGCATAGTTAACCAAACTGCAATGAGAGATCATGAGGATGCAATGAACATAAGAGAGGGTTGAAATCATCCACAGACTTATCTTATTGCTCCAAAAATTGATACAGTGCATGACAATAGCCAAGAGGCAAAAAACTATATTACAACTTGAATGGGATGTTTGAAAACTCCACAAATTCACTTGTAGAGAAGGGAAGAAGGGAGGGTGCAAAGCAAAAATGTCCAACCTTTAGAAAAATTCCCCTCCTTACAATATATAGGAAGAATTAGAAGGAGATGAGATGAAACCTGAAATCCATCCTCAACCACTTCTAAAATGCATTAAATTCTCCTGCACTAGTGATGGGAGCCATGAAAAAGCCCATAGCTTCATTTACCATGCCTTGTTGGGTAATAAAGGAAGCCCATACTTCATTATGGTGCTAGGTGAGAAACCTGGGGCTCCTCAAAAAATGGTGAACTCTATTTTTCATTCTTAAGAACTTAGTCCCACTAATTTAAAAATATCTAGATGTCGAGAGCTTTCCAAAAAGTCCTCTCTTTCTCAAATCCGAGCTCCCAGTCAAAAGTTATGGCCATCTGAAGGTCGAGGTGCCATTTTGTAAAAATGACGGACTTGGAGTTCCGAAACTCTGAAAATCTGAAATGCATGCAACCTCTGAAATCCCAAAATTTGGAATTTCAGAAATTTTTATTTCAGAGATTGAAATGCTGTTCATCGCTCAAAATGACTTTAGAGTTTCGAAAGTCTGAAACCCAAAAACCTGAAAGTTTGAAATATCAGACTTTTGGACTTTGGGATTTCAGACATTTATTTGTGATTTTTCATTTTGGAGGTTGAGACTTCTAAAACTTTGAAGTTTGAAACCCCAAAAGTCTAAAATTTCAAACTTTTAGAGTTTTGGGTTTCAGAATTTTTTGCTTGCTTTTTTGGCATGATTCCTGAGGTCTCCAACACCTCGAAAGTCTAAAACTTCAGACTTTCAGGTTTTTGAAATTTAGAAATTTACATTATCCTCCATTTCTCCTAATCTTTCTAACCCATGCCTGAGATTTTTGAAACCCTGAAATCTGAAAGTGCAAAATTTCAGACTTTCAAACTTTTTGCTGCCTTTTTCTAACGTTTTTCCGAAAATGCCAAAAATTTTGAAATTCAAATTTTTGAACTTTTGCCTCCATTCTTCTTCAACTTTCGCTTCGCCACTCCTCTACCAATTCTGCATTGCCTTGGCGATCCTATTTGTAACATTAATTTTGAAAGTGAATGCGAGCTCGCACAATGAAAACGGGTCTTGATGGCAAGGACTTGCCAATACACCTTTTACCCAGGGAAAAAATTTGAGTAACAATTTATTCAAACTTATGGCTGTCACTTGCCTACTAGGTGGAACAGATTAAGTTCACCAGAAGTATGGCATAGTGGGAACATCCAACACCTACAATTGAATGAGTTATACCTGGTACTGAGTCCTGTTCCAGAAAACTATCCCAAGCCAATGACTTTTAACTTACCAAATGTTGTAAAAGAATTTTGCTCCATAGCTTGCAACTCTCAACTTTGTCATAGGAAAATCTTGAATGACATTATTGTGCATGTACATAAGTACAGTTTTGGAGCCTTTCATTTGTATCCTTTGAAATGGAACTTATAACAATCACCTTTGATGCCTCTCATTGTATATTGCATCTATGAAGATCAACCTGTGGAGCCTCTATTCATAACCTCATCATCGAAGAATATTAGTAGCATTGTAACTATACAGGGATGGTAAGGTAATGTCCTATACGCAGTTAACATGACTTCTTTTTTGGTCTATGCTACCAAACACCTATGGCTAATATTTGGCACTTAGGTTGAACATTTTTTAAGGGTATTCTAATGCTTTACAAATACTGATTCCGTAACCTTATCATTACAAGATCCTTCCCATCACATATATTAGACAATTGGAAATGTCTGATTGCTAAGATCTTGTTGAGCATCTTCTGCATCCAGGTAAGGGTACTCACTGGCATATGGCATCAGAGTAGGGGTAGGATTCCTACAGTGTGCCATAGTAGGCATATACGGGGACTAAAGAAACTAATTCCCCTTCAAAAAAGGTGAGTGACCCTATACGGGTCTTGTCAAACTATCTCTAATGGACATCCGATACCAACTACTGTATGGGATGGATGCCCCCCCTCTTCCATATAGATCTCTGCATCCCTACGGGGATCTGCATTTGGTTGTGAACTGCATATAGATCCAGATATGCTTTTGATATATGGCTACAAAGCAGGACTCTCTGGAGATTTGTTATAGGCAATACTATGGCCCCCAACCCATATACCAATATTGCCTATCTTACTACGTTGAGGTGGTCTGATGGTGGTGTAAATTAACTGAACAGCTCTTAATGCTGATTCTTTCATTGGTATACCATAGTCCTTTGATTTAATCATCAAAGTCAAGGGATCATATACTTATCCAATTGACAGTATTTGTAAGTACTCTTTCCCTCTCCTCATTTAAGGAGGGAGCTGGAAAGATCTGGGTGGAGGAGAGTTGACTCAAATAATTATCCCCCCTTTTTAATAGTAACCAAGTTCTACGATCTTGGAACCCTGGTCATGATGACAACAAATTAAACTCAAATATGCCTTGTAGCCATACTCCAAATTCTAAATTACTATCCCTTCCATAAAAGGTCATAATATGCTTTGTTCACTTTTATGAATACAAGCTAAATGCTTAACAATCCAACTTGGTGAAATCTATCCGCATGTTGTAAAAAAAGAATTTCAACTTGAGGCCTTGGGTTGAAACCACGATTGGACTCTGATTGAAGTGCTAATCCCCAAGGATTGCAACTGAATGGCTACTCAAATAAAATCGGATGCTTTGGCCAGTGCTGCTAACCTTGGCATAAAGTGAAGAATGTACATTTAGGATCACAACAAACTTTGTATCACACAGTATATAACCTCTATTCGACATCTGCTAGGAAGATAGATCTCATACATCCCATTCCCAACATTAATCCTTAAGAGTCATGTTTGGATGATTCAGTTTTCATCTTTACGTGAAAGCATCTTTTAGACAGGATCTTCAAGAAGTATCAAGTAAAAGCATTTCAAATTAGATCATCATGGATGTACTTTCAAATGAACAAAAAATTAACAAGATCACATCAATGTTTAGGCTTTGTCAATCATTAAGCTATCTGGTTCTATAACTAGAACTCATTTCAAGTAAATCAGGCTCTCAGTTTGAGGTCTCAAGCAATCAATTCCTATTTTGAGTTTCCAATAATCAGATACCTACCTTCAGGCTCAATTGCTTTTTAGTTCTTATCTTCTAGTTAGTACCTGAAACAACCCCATTTTCATGTACAAACTTGGAGTTTCATCCTGTCATGACATCCAAGGATAGCCTGACATATCATTGAGTAGAGGTGGCCACTTTGTTGTAGGTGCATGATTCAAGTTTATGGACTATTGTTACGTGGACTTGTCCTTCTATAGGTGATTCCATTGTAGTTGTGGGTGGAGTAATACATACCTTGATATGGTAAGGCTCAAACTGAAGTGTTTCATACAGGTTGTGGGTCCAGAAACCCTAAGTACTGATCAAATCAAAAGGATATATGCTGGTATCGTCTAGATCTAGAGGATAGATTTTTCAGTACAAATGTAAGGATAACCATGTAATAAATCAGATACTCAATATACCAACAAAATGAACCATGACTGAGTCATGAAATGCTATTAGGATAAATTATTATAATAAGTTCATAGTTAATAGTCTTGAAACGTTCAACAGTGTGACAGACCTTAAATACCATTCTACGACAGGAGTAACCTCGATAACCATATTCAAAATAACACTCCAAATCATATGAGTTGTTTAACTCACATGGTTCATAATCCCATGGTATATATACACATTCTCAACTCTATTTTCAGATACTGAAATATCCTCCTTCAAGCATAATAAGGTTCATTCCTGAATGATATAGCTAAGATAAGATCTGAAATTCAACAGAGTATCCATCTCCATCCTGGTTATACATGAAGAAGTAGCCTTTCATCTATAAGAATGTGCATAACTCTGTCTTTTATTATTTCATTCAATGGTGGATCGTACCTGAAATCTATAGGAAGAAACCGTGGAAGATTTGGGGTATTCGCCATACATCAATTTGGAACCATTTTTGTATGCATCTATCCAAGTGTGCATCTTGGTAGATGTATACATTTCTGAACTAATGCTCGATATTAGAGTTGGTGTACTCTGATTGAGTTAGTGACTCATGAATTTTTTCCTTTTGTTTCATGCATAACCAAGTCATTTGGGATTCCAATGCATAACCATAATGTAGGCTTGTGTATCAACTATCATAACTGAGTTCCATGCTAGGCATAATTAGTGTGCTCCCATATGTTTAACCTGCCTACAATAAATGATTATTCCTCAATTACACCCTTTATATCTAGATTTTGGACAATATGATGTGCCCTGGGATATCATTTCTATGATTTTTTTTTCTCACAATGTTGATTTGGTTTCCATATAAATGCAATTGTAGTACCCTCAACCTTATCAACCTGGTTGTAACTTTCTTTGCTTCTTGTATTTGCATTTGATATTGTAGAATATCTCCAACCTGATAGGACTGAATTCAGTCCCCCTCTCAGTATTCAAGAGCATTTTATACATGAGTTCATCTTTAGCATGAAGCTATGAGTTTATTCCCTTTTAGGGACATATTCAGATACAATCATCCTACAATGAAGTCTATACGTGACTCCAATTGATGTCAAGTGGAATATTAGAGTTGATATGTTGTAAAGTTTGACCTTGAAACATATTTTAGATTCAATAAATCGTTACATAGTAAACTTGGAAGGAGGCATATCTAAATATCTCAATGTCCCACTTTAAGTGTCTCTTCTTACTTTCAAGGTGCTATTTATACCCAAGATAAATAGTCCAACATCATCTATACGAAGCAAACAAATTCTTGCCTATGCTAGAAGTGAGTTCTTATTTTTCCATAGTTCAACTTTCCTTAACCTATTGATATAGGTTTCAAAAATTTGAATTTATCACCTAGTAGTCACTCTGATTTTCTTTGTGAATTATTACTTTCTTTACCATACTGTAGTGTTGATAAGCTCATCTTATTACTGTTTGATGACAGTTATTTGGTTGTATCACTAGGGTCCCCTGGTAAAGAATTATGGTTATTCCTTTTCAATTAAATCAGCCACAACTAAGGGGTATCTTCCTTTGATGGAATACTATAATATTTCTTTTGCATCCCTTGTCTTGAAATTTTCTTCCTCAATAACCATGAACCTTAGTGCTCAATAACATTCTTCAACATATTTTTCACCAATGGATCTTCCCTTGAATATTTCTTCACTCAGTCCCTCTGGTAAATCTTATTTGGTCATTGATTCTTCCAATATATCTTATCCCACCATCTCCTCAGCTATCATTCTCCTCTTTGTGGTCACCATCTATCTATACAACAAATCTTGAGTCCATTGTTCATTCCCAAGACCAATCCTGTCCATGTACATTTATTAGAGTACTCATTGTTCAATTTCTCATGCTAGGACCACATTGATAATTTCTAAAAACTTTGACATGTCATGACACATGATGATCGACATTTTGGGCTTAGTTATATTTATCCACCATCTCTTTAGCATCCATCAAATAGGGCATTTTTTGATGCTCATGGAATTAGCATCCCTCCCTACTCTATGTATTTGTAGGTTTAGATAATCTCACTCTGAAGCAGAGTTTCGGTAGATGCATAATCACTAAAGAACAAACCCTAATTGACTATGGTCCCTTGTACTCTTAATGTTATATGTGGATGTTTGCCTAAAAAATACTTAATTTGGTTCCTTATAGGCCATCCTTGAGTAGTGACATAACTAAAACATGTAATGGACTTCCACAGATGTTATCAATGGAGTTGAATGCGCTTTGCAGACCTGGATTCCATGATTTAGGAGTGCTAGAACTCAAAATTATTGCAATGCAAAATTATTTCAGGGGATAAAGAATTTGTGATACCCTCTCTACCAAGATAGACTGGTAAACAAAAAGAGGTAGGGTTTCTTGCCCATAATTTTGGCGAAAATCGCTGTCTGGGAGGTACCAATTGTAATGAAATTACTATAGTATAATTTATATTATGAGTAGAAAATATAACACAAAATAACATAATATTTCAGATTAATGATCTCAATATGCAATTGTAATAGATTCATCACTTTGAGGGAGCAACCTCCCAACCATATAATACGACTCAAATGCTCCAATTATGATGAAATACTACCTATAATCCCCTATATATACTATTCATATGTTATGGCCATCACTAAGGCCAACCTACTAAGCATAAGAAAGTATAAATGATATAAATGATATGGTAAGCCACATGTCGGCTACTCATATCCTAATACAAGCAATAGGTTAAGGGCATAGCATGCCCTTCCCCTTCGAACCAACATTGTTCTCAACGTTGAATAATCCTGGATCGATGTTGCTGCAGAAAACCTTCATCCTCCCAGGTTACATCTTCTATGCTCATATTCTTCCACTTGATCAAATATTCCTTAATGTCTCTAGTTCTCAGCCTCTTAGTACGTGTTTGTAGAATCTTCTCTGGCTCCAAAATGATTCTTCCTTCCTTGTCAAGTTCTAGTAACTCTGTTTGGGCTTCAAATTTCTGTCCAATAACCTTCTTTAGGCATGAAACATGGAATACTGGGTGTATGTGTGAACATGGAGTCAACTATAGTTTATAAGCAACACTACCAATTTTATGTAGAACCTGATAAGGGCCATACTATTTAGGAGCAAGTTTTTTTTCCTTTTTCTATTGCTTTAGGGACATCTGTTTGTAAGGCTGGAGACGTACAAAAACCCAGTCACCAATTTCAAAATGTCTTTCACTACGGTGTTGATCTACTTGTTGTTTCATCCTGTTTTTGTGCTAATGCTAAATTCTCCTTCAAACTAGCCAAAACTTGTTGTTGATGTTGAATGTGTTCCTCAACATCTCTGACCTTAGTTTGCACCCTCAAGGAGGAAGTGATAGAAGGGGATGGTAACCATATAATGCTAAAAATGGGGTCATTCGAGAAGAGGTATGAAAAGATGTGTTATACCACCATTCTGCCAGTGGTAGCCATTTAATCCACCTTTCTTGCTTATCTGATACAAAACAACGTAAATACCCCTCTAAGCATTTATTGACCACTTCTGTTTGCCCATCAGTTTGAGGATGATAAGATGAACTGTGAGCTAGCTGAGTACCCAAACATGAAAATAATTTCATCCAAAAATTACTTGTGAAAATAGGATCACAATCACTCACAATTATCTTTGGGGTTCTATGTAGCCTTTGAACTGTCTTCAAAAAAATAGCTGCGATTGTATTGGCTGCAAATGGATGTGATAGGGAAAAAAAATGAGCCTATTTTGTGAGCCTATCCACAATCACGAAAATAAAATTCTTACCCTCTTAACAAGGCAATCCGGTGATGAAATCCATGGAGACCTCCTGCCATCTCTGGCTAGGAATTGGTAAGGGTTGCAACAGACCTAGTGTCTTAATTGTTTCCCCTTTATTCTGTTGGCACACTAAACACTCTGTTACAATCTTTTGTACATCCCCCTTGAGTCCTTCCCAAAATAATTCTCTTTTTATTCTATGATATGTCTTCAAAAACCCAGAGTGTCCTCCAACAGGTGAGGCATGTAGCTCTGCAAGAATCTTATGCTTCAACTTAGAATATTTACTCAAGTATAACCTATCCTTCTACCATAGGGCATTACCTTTCCACTCAAATTTGTTAGATTTCATAGATCCTTGCTTGATATTCTGTATTAAAGATTGTGTATCGTTATCTTGATTCCATTCCAATCTTGCTTCCTCCACCCAGTCGGCCATCAACATGGACATTCCACATAGTAAGGCATCTGCGGATGTATCCCTTCTAGACAACGCATCAGCTGCTACATTTTATTTACCCTTTTTGTATATGATTTCAAAATCATAACCCAACATTTTTGTTACCCACTTGTTTTTGTTGTTCCTCAGATGATAACCTTTGCTCCAAAAATTATTTGAGACTATCATGATCAATTTTTACCTTGAAGTGTCTACCCATGAGAGAGGGCCTCCATTGCTTGACTGCATGAAGAATAGCCATCATTTCTTTCTCATGGAAAGGTTTGAGCAGATCTTTTCCTTTGAATTGACGACTCTCAAATGTAATTGGTCATCCTTCCTACATTAGAACTGCTCCCAATCCTAATCATGAAGCGTCACATTCAACAATGAAGGTTTTTGAGAAATTGGGAGTAGCCAAAACTGGGGTGCTACACATGGATTCCTTTAGCTACTCAAAGGATTTAGTGGCTACGTCTGTCCAATGGAAGGCATCCTTCTTTAGCAATGCAGTGAGTGGGGTTGCTATTCTACCATATCCCCACACAAATCTTCTGTAGTACCCTGTTAGTCCTAGGAACCCACACAGATTTTTGAGATTGTTGGGCCTTGGCCATTCCACCATAGCTTTGATCTTCTGAGGATCAAATCTGATGCCTTTATGGGATACAATATGACCAAAATACTCTACCTCTTGTACACTAAAATAACATTTGGATGGCTTTGCATATAGAGTATGTTTCTCCAAAACTTCCAACACGTTATTTACATGTTGTAAGTGTTCTTCCCATATCTTACTGTAAATCATTATGTCATTAAAGAAAACTAATACAAATTTCCTTAAAAAGGCCTAAAAATAGTGTTCATCAAGCTTTGAAAGGTTCAGGGTGCATTTGTAAGACCAAAAGGCATTACCAAAAACTCATAATGGCCCTCATGAGTCCTAAAATCCGTTTTATGAACATATTCCTCTTTTATCCTAATTTGATGGTACCTTGAACGAAGATATAATTTTGTGAAATAAACAGCACCATGTAATTCATCAAGTAAATCATCAATTACTGGAATAGGAAACTTATCTTTGATGGTGTACTTGTTGAGTTCTCGGTAATCTAGACACATCCTCCATGTTTCATCCTTTTTACGTACCATGACCACTGGTGAAGAATATGCACTCTGGCTATGCCTGATGATACCTGCCTTCAACATTTCCTCCACCATTTTCTTGATCTCACTTTTATGGGAATATGGGTATTTGTATGGTCTGATGTTAGGTGTTTGGCTCCCTGGAATCACCTAAATGGCATGATCATGATCCCTAACTGATGGTAGTCCCTTTGGAATTGCATCAAAAATAGATGAGTGAGCATCCACAATCTTCTGAAGATTGGGTGGCATTGAAGACTCTGTATTTTGTACTTCTATGGAAAATAGCTTTGCTATAAAGCCATCCACTCCTTTTCTGAGAACCTTCTGCATCTGATGAGAGTTAATAATCTGTGGAGACTTAGCTACCATCCCATTCAATTGTATTGTCATTCCATCTAAATGAAATCGCATGAGCAATTCTTGGAATTTTATCTCAATAGTACCTAAGGTTGTGAGCCATTGGACCCCCAAAACAATATCTACCCCTCCGATAGAAATAGCAAAAATAGGTGAGTCTAACATGTATTCTCCCATGGAAAGCTTGATACTATGGCACTTTCCTATGCACTTGACTATCCCACCATCCGCAATCATAACTTGCATTTCTGGAGCTGGGTAAATAAAACAATTGAGGCGGACATCTAACTTACTATTTATGAAGTTATGAGTACTCCCTGAGTCAATCAAAACCGTCACCTTTTGTTTTTTGAGATAGCCAATAACCTTGAGTGTTTGAGGAGTACTAATACCTGACAATGCATGGCAAGAAATTGTAGGTTGGTGATCCTCTACTTCATCTTCTACTGTTTCCTTAGCCTCTCCTATAATTTCAGCTTCCTCATCATCCTCATTACCTCCGTCAATATAGAAAAACTTCTTCTCAACACATTTATGTCCCGGTCCATATTTTCTATCATAGTTAAAACATAATCATTTTTCTCTCTTTTCTTCCATTTGTTGAGGAGTCAGTCTAATTGGCCTAGCAAATGAAGGGGAAGAGATACTATGGTCTTTGGTGTTAATGAAAGGTGGCCTCCTACTACAAAGAATTTTTTCCTTTACACGACGTGCCATGATAATAGAATCAGATAGCTTGATTGGATTAAACATCCGTACCTCATGCTCGATGTGGTCCTTAAGACCCCCAAGAAATAAGTCATTCAGATTCTCTTCTAGAATATTCTCCACGCTTAAGGATAGGTTTTGGAATTGATGCACATAATCTTTGACTGATCCTGTTTGCCATAACTTTGCTAATTGACTAAAGTAGTTCTCTAAAACACTGGAACTATAGTGCAATTGCAACTCCTTGGTAAAAACTGTCCAAGTGACACCTAGACCATTCTTTTTCCTCTGAGCACATAACCAACGATACCAAACAAATTTTTCGGGTTCAAGATATAGGGATGCCAATGTCACCTTTTGTCCTGATGGTGTTTGATGTAACTCAAATAATTTCTCCATTTGATTTATCCAATTCAGGGGATCCTTACCATCAAATTTGTGCATATCCACTTTCGGTATCATGTTCTGTGGTTGCAGATAAGTTTGATTCTGATGGGACTAGAAAAGTGATCCAGTATGGTTAGTTTGTCCATGATTTTGAATTGAAGGTCCTCCTTGGTTTATATGGGATGGATTTGGGCCATACTGGCTACCCTTTACATGTTGCATGATATCATCCAACTGATGATATTTGGGCTATGTCTCCTTTAGAGGCCATCTCAGATTGTACAATTCACAACTCATACTCAAGTTGGAAAACCTTATGATCAACTGAGGTAAACCCTAGTGCTGAGGAATCTGTATTTACCCCTTCTGACTCCATCTCTTCAATTAATACCCCATCTTTATTTGGGGTTTTACCCAGAGTAACCAGATTCTTTTTTGCTCTTGTGGAAGGCCGCACCATGATGTCAAATCTTAGGGTTTAGGGTTTCGATACAATTTTGGCCGAACAGGAAAAAACACAGAGAAGATACTCATTACAAGATACATAGACTATAGTGCTACTCATTTACATGATGAACTTTCTATTGAAATTAATATCCCCCTTCACAATGAAACCATGACAATGGATTTCGAAAATGTTACTTGGAATAACTCTCTGTGTAATTATAATGATCATATGATTGCTAATTCCAATGTTACATCACTTGGTGTAACCTCCTCATAAAAAGTACAAATATAGTTTATTGATTGTATATTGATTCAGGATGCTCTTCCCTTACTCAATTTCCCAAATTTTATGCATGACTCATATGCTATGGATACACTTCATCTTGTTGCATTCAGGGGGGAAATCAATCCCCCTCTTTCCACATTTATGTCTATGGTTTCTTCTATAGTCATAGAGGCTAGTACATACAACTTTAGTGCTTCTAATATTCCTAAATTTCACATATTTCTTACTAATGTTCCACTTATTCCAATTTCTTCTAATTACCACACTCTTATCATTTATATCATTACACTTACTATTCATGAAATTGGGATCTTGGACTCCATAGGATTATCCCTTCACCATATCGACCAAGTTCTTTGGTAGATCTTGTGTTATCCCACTTGTTACCTGATGACACACTCTTATTATAGTTGCAACCACGACTATTGTGGGTGCACTTACCTACATGAACCTCACCTTGCACACATACATTGGGGGAAATATTTCTCCCCTTTCCTATTCATAGTATTTCATAATCTTATAATAGAAAAACATTCAGATATTTTCAAAAATACAAAAACATTAGTTTAGATCTTAGCTGGATGTATCTTTGCTTCCTTATAATATTCCATGTTGCATTTTTCCTATCATGTTTCTTTGATTCATAGTATGCTATATAATTTTACATATACACATGGTATTTTTAGGTGAATGTAGGCCATCTATAGGTTGTCACACAATGCATGATGTTTGAAACCGGTCTCTACTAGTCCCACTGTGGTTCTTGGGGGCATCTAACTTCCATACCTTTCTACATTCAGGTGCTATCATTATAATATCTACTAATTTAATTTCTATTTAATTCAGATACATACATCGTGACATAATATTAATTATTATAACATGCTAACAAGGTGCTTCATGTGTAGCATTTTTCTTGCAAGCTCACTTTCAACCATGGTTATTTGATTTACTTATATCTTATCTATGATTGTGTCTTGATTGTCATTGTTTGTGGGCTATACTCTATGGTTGATTGATTGTTTTCATGTATGGCCTTGACGGCCTTGTGTGTCTTGTGACATCCTGAATGGTGTCTCATGTTTTCCACCAGCTACCACATTGTTATCTTATCGTGTTATTACATGTTTGACTAGTTTCTAATACATTATGTCATGCTTATTTGTCACTAACACTGTTTAATAACTTTTTTCCAATTGTTTTAATTGTGCCATGGTTATTACCATGTACATTACCTATTCCCATAAAAAAATTATTCTTCAAATGTGTACATTAGCTTCAGGTTCCCTTGTTTACGCTATGCTTTCCTAGATTCATATCATGCACCCCAAATGCATGGGGGTAATCATCAGGTGATTATTTCACCCTCTTAGTAATTCAAAATATAGGAAAAAATGGTACAAAATGAAATTGGATAGAACATGGACTAACAAAATGTTCCAAAATTAGACTTGGGAAAAAAACATTGTAAGGACAGAAACACCGAGATCAGACATGAATGATGGGAGCTAGTGTCCCACCTGGGTAGTTTTATCCTGGGGAAAATATAGGTAATTTATAGATTGAAAATGTTCTTAATGACATGTTTTCTTAGAATCCAACAATAGATACTCAAATATAATTTACTATCAATGACATAGGAAAAAAATAGTGGCATGTTTCACACTTTGAATAAGGGAACTAATTACTCTTCTTTATCGATTAACATATTTTCCACCAGTATTAAATAAAGAGTGGAACCTAGGGCATATGTAGGGATAACTATATATTTGGAACGATGTGTCATCCGTGGCTAATTACTAGTGGTTTCGTGACCATCTGTAATGGAAATTATTCATGGGGAAACATCAATGGGTGGAGAGGATATATGACAATTGTCCCAATACTCTTTCTCTAGTGCCAAGATGCTTGAATCCCCAGTATATTCACATCAGTTCGAGAATTGGTCACTCTTGATTCTTCCAATAATCTCCCAGGTAAAAAACACGTGAATAATTCTATTCTTTCTCTCGTGACATTCAGGTGTAATATATCCTTGATTCACTTATTTTTCATACGCATTTCTATTCTAGTTTCTCTAACTTAAAATTCAATTTCATATACCATGAGTATTGACTATAATTTTCTTATTTTGTAGGTCCATCCTTATCCCGACAAAATACAACACACATGGAACAAGGAGAAATATCAAGCACAAACCACTCAAGAAAATTCAATATTCAGTTACAAATGTAGAAATCATTTCCACTATGCACAAAGGTCACCCCTAGGGTTCTTATCCCCTCTTATGATCCACAATACACATTATATAATCTCCATGTGAAGAACAAAATCTCCATTCAGAACGTTATTAGTTACAACGCTCTTCAGTTCTCCACAAGGTATGCGCTTCCTTATACTTTATGCTACCGAATATTCATTCACCAACATAAAGTGGGGGAAAATGTGAAACAAAATTATGCACTTATTACTCTTACATTATGCATCTAGTATGTCATTATATGCATGATTCATAATCACAAAAAATAGACATTGAAAATTATTGTTTTTCTTTACTTTATATTTTTTAATCCTCCCACGCTTTCATCATCTGTTTTTATAGAATTATCCATTTACTTTTGGACATTGCACAATGTGTTACCTAGCTCAATATTTTTTATTTTATCTTCAGATTTCTTCAAACACTAGCGTCCAATAGGGACATGAGCGCCCAAGCACTATTGTCCCCTTTGGGTACTTCTTTCCTTTCATCATCTTTTCTTATGTTTAAAATGCCATGGATCAATTGTTATCTTTTCTTAACTTCTATTTATCACTTTGTGTCAACTTTCAGAGTTTTTAATGATGAAATTCAAGCAAAGGAATCATATATATACACACAAATTACTATCTATTCTAAGGGGCAAGAGGACAACTAGGCAATTGGGGCTATTAATTTCTATTTACTAGGGAAAAAGGAACACTTGAGGACTGCATTTGGGATGCATTATTCATTGCATAAGAAGGAAAATTCTGAATTCCATCACACACATGATCTTGGGGGAAAATTAGTTGTAGCCCATTATCTTGGTGCGACTGACAGAAGGGCAATTTAGGTTCAAGGGACACAATTCTATCACACACAAACACACTAGAACTACTTTGATTTTAAAATGTAGTAGAATGCTTGGTGACAATCACATTGGGGTGACTGTCGAGGTCATTCTAAATCAATAATATACATATTTTATTCCATCTAATGTGTGTGAGTCTTGTACAAGTAACTAGGGTTTATTTTACAAATACAAGTGCAATAGGAAATCCCTATAATGAAGTCATATGACATACATATTTAAATATTGATTCTGATATATGTATTATTTGAAAACAATACTTATTAATAACATTGTTGTCATTTTCTCTTCAAAAATAAACAAGATAATATCATCAATTTACAATGTGAAAATGAGTTCATATATAACTATACATTAAGATATGGTAACATTTACCATCGGTTTAATAGAAATAGAAATAGAATTTATTTAAAACATCACACCTTTTTTTTTAATGATGAGCATCTTCTTTTAAAACAAACCACTCGATGCCATGATAGAAAGTGATTATTTAGACATGGGAGAGATTAATTACAATTATAGGTAGATATTAATTACAATTATATGGTGATATTACCCATTAAACAATTCTTATATAATGTTACAAAATCGGCGTCCTTACATTTATATTCAAAGTAGTTTTGTTTATATAAAAAAAAGAATATGCTTGGACTAATAATATAATCTATATAACTAATAGTAATAAGATACATTCTTTTAGAAACTAATCTATTCCTAAATTATCCATTTAATTTTTAATTAACGTATACAATTTAAATATATTAATATCGAACTAGCAACATCACTTTATTGAAGGAGTTTCTTAGTGGTCGATAGGCATAAATTAAAGTTTATTGTATGAAAAACATTATTCATAATTAATGAATTAAAATTTGTTTAAATGCTTGTTACAAATTTTAGCTGAAAATGTTTGATGCCGCCATCAATTTTGATATATTTTTATCTTTAATTCTTTTCAAACATCATTAATGCAATCCATCAAGGAGTCATGATTTTATTATTTATGGGTTTAATATGCTTTCCTTTGTTTTGAATATGAATTATGTATAATCATTTCAGTTTGTATACAAAATTAACTATATTATCCATATACAAAAGTAAATATATATAAAACTTAAAATGTAAAGAATTAAAACAAATCATTACCAAAAATCATTGTATCCAATTCTCAATTTTAAATTAGCATCCTTAATTTATTAAATAAATATGTAGATATCATCAATGACAAGTACAATTATATAGGACAACTCCTTTTTGGAAGGCAATCACAATAAGTAAACACCATTTAACCTAATAAAATTGAATAAATCATGATTCTTACGTTATTGTGGGTGATATAAAATAATAGTTGATTGGTTGAAGGTTGAGTATGTTTTCTTTCTTGGCGTTCTCCTTTGGTTTTCTCTATTTCATAATCCTAAAAGGAATATGAGACAAATTCATCAGAAAGCATGTCTTACTGTCCCAAGTTAGACATGCTTCTTAAATATACTTCTCAATTACTTATAATACCTTAAAATCATCATTCATTGAGAGAAAATTAATCTCATATTAATTGGTAAATTTAGTCTATAAAAATATGTAAATTTATTAAACCATAATCTTAATCAATGAAATGATGGCACAATAACAATGGTCCTTCAACTAACCTAATGATTGATTGAATTTGAATAACATTCTCCTCGTTGCACAAAATAGTGACTATGTATTTAATTAATAGACATTAAGTTCCTCATTCATGATAGAAAATCTTGATGGAAATAGAGATGGGAATAATAAGCATGAAAAAAATAGCATTGATGAAGACTAAAGTGGTATTTGTATATATTTTATTTTGTAAAAGGATTTTTTTTCATTGGTTATAATTTAATTTCATTTCATCAAGGACACATACACGTTAAAATTGGAAGCTTAGTGACAATTCAATAAGCGTTCGATGTATTTAGTTTTTACCTTTTTACCATGTAATCTTCAAATGGAAACACATAATTTCAAGAAAGTGTGTACCGATTATACTGAATAAAGCAAGATTAGAATTTCAAGCCACACAATAATACTTTGAAGGAATACTCTAGACAGAAAAATTATCCTTTACTCACTGTAGAATAAATGGCATATGAACAAACATTACATATAACCCATTACCGCAATCCTGTAACCTAAAGAATACACAAGAAATGCAATAAAATAAATGAATCCATCTAAGGGTAAATAAAAGTTTTGAACCCAAAATATTACCCTGGCTATAGAAGCATTTCAGTTTGTGTAAAACCGTGTAAAAGGGTACACAAATTACATCTGTTTTTGCTTCGGAAAGATCCAAATAACCCACCTGTGATCAAGCGAAGGTAGGATTTTTTTTATTGTTGGGAAGATTATTATTATGATCCATATACAACGTTCAGTAAATATAACACTCACCAAGAAAGTTCACTATAGTAGGCTTATCGGCCATATATGATAGAGAAAACTGAAATATAGCTTATTTAAAATATGTACATTTAAGCAGGACATTATATACGATTAAAAAAATTCTTTCATTAACATGTTTCATGTTTTATCCGATTAACTAGTATGGATGCATTATTTATTCATTTATACTATTATTTGTTTGCTTGTTTGTTTTTAGCGAGCTATTTTATTTTATTAATTAAAGCATTTTTGATAAATATGTCTATGGAAGATAAAAAGTGAAAGTGAAATAAATATTTGTGGAGGAGTTAAAAAGAATAATATAAGAAAATATAGCTAATTTTTAAATGTTTTTTTTATATAATTGTTTGAAAAATAATTACCAAATAAATATATTCAAGAAATTAAATAATGGTATATGAAAGCGGGGGAAGCGGAAAGAGAGTAATAAAAGTTTCATTGTTTTCTGAATTCCCTCATCAATTATCAAAAAGTTGACTCAAAATATGTTTTATTCAAGCCAACACCAACACAAGTTAGTCTCATCAACAACAAAATAATGAAAATCATGAAATAACATTAGATCATCAAAAGGAAACTTAAATTTCAATACAAGAACTTATGAGTCAAGGCTCACTAGCATGTTTTGGTAATCCTTCATGCTTCACACATTGTTTTTTTCTCTACCATACACCTCTTTTGGAACTCTCACTAATGAGTTAAGACTCAATTTTCCTCAAACTTTCCTTCAAAACCTTGCACTATAAACTATATTGTTCAAAGCAACTCATAAGGATTCAAAAGATTTTTCTTCACCTTTTCAAGTACCCTTTATGTCCTTACAACTCTTCACCAATTTCTAGACGTTAAATTTAAGTGAAACCTCTTTAACTTACCTTCCACCCTTTGTAATTAGGCCTATTCTTGTAGCCTATTCATCTCTAAACCTTATTTTTCTAAACAACTCCTGAAGACTTACAGGAAACCAAACATACTATCAAATACCATTTATGGAGTTATTACTTCATGTCAAATTGCATTTCTAATTCTCAGTAAGAATCTTCCAAATCACCTGTCACCTTTGTAATTAAGACTCTATTAGCTCTCCAAGGTTATAAAATGTAGTTTACAAGGAATAATGTCATCACATGTTTTATAATACTCTCAATCACTATCAATAGGTTCAACATACCACTATAACCTTCCAAAAATACTTGCTAGATCCTTAGGCCTCATTCACACCCCAAATCACAAGAAAACACAGTTTGATTTCATACTCAAGTTCTTACTTCACTAGATCTTGTTTGTAGATTATCTTCATTGCATGGAACTTATTCACCTTCTAAGCCTTTCCTCTCCTTTCTCCATCTTAATTTATTTTTCATTACATCTTGGTTAGCTTAAACATCTTCATACAATGTTTATTCATAAGAACTTTGTCTTACCTTCTAGTAAGAATATTGAAACATGATAAGTCAATGTCCAACACTATTAAAACTAATATGAATTAAATTTCTTTTATATATTTATCTGGAAACATATGATACAATACTAACCTTCATATGTTTAGATTCCTTATGCACACTTCTTGTCATGCATAATTGTAGGAGACTAGTTTCTTCAAACTTATTCTTGACTGTAACAGGGCACTTGACCGTAACTTTTAATTTATCTCCTTAATCACCATTACAATATTTGTTATAATTGAATTTTTATACCTAATTTATTCCTCCATTCAACTTATTAATGAGTTTCAATCCATAGTTAAGGGTCATTCTTTGAAACACCTTTTATTTTCCAAGTTCTAACCCTCAAGACTGGGTAACATGATAGGGTTGACATTATTTTCCAAATTTATATTCCAAAACCTTTACATTTCCCACTGAAACTTCATACACACTGTTATCATCTCTAATACTCATTTTTGATGTAGGAGACTCTTCAAGAACCTCCAAAATTGGCAAATCAACATTCTAGTGCATGGAAGTGTGGTGCAAGCATGAGAGCTAGGTGGTCAATTAGTTTAAATTTGAATGTTGTTATGTTCCCTCCAAAAAGGAGAATTTGAAATTTCAAAGACATGTAATGGTCATATTATCTTGTAAAAGGTGTTTTAAGTGTGTTAGAGGATAATAGGTGTTGTTAGGTGCGTGTTAAGGTCTTATAAGTGTCATAATAGGATTAGGGACATGTGTGATTGCTTAATTTGGTGAGAAGTGGTAGTTATACATCTTGAAGGAAAAGGGAAGCTCAAAAGTCAGAAGTTGACTGTGATGAAAAGTCTGTGAAGACACATTAAATTGTCTAGAGTTGCATACATGCAACGATGTGAGATTTTGAGTTTAGGAGAGATAATTAGGAGATTTTATGAGGTCCCTTTCCTCATGGTATGGAGGATGAGAGGAAAATATAGAGTAAATGAAGAATAAAATATATCAATTTTTATGAATGTTTACAAGTATGAAGGGAACAATATAGACCTCTATTTTGCTGTGTGCAGCTAAGGAAATGTTTCAAGAGTATGTTCTTGTAATTACATTTGTTGTCATGTGGAAATTATTTATGCTAATATACATGATATGGAAGCTATGAAACTAGATAGCCTTATACATTACTAGTTTTAATCTATATGTTTCAGAATGATACTTTCTTTGATAGAATGCTTGCAAATTTGGCATCAATTGTGTGACTATGTAATGGGGACTGTGAGATCTTCAAGAAAAGTGGCTATCAAGTGCATACACTAGAATGGATCCTTGTAAGTAGAAAATAGGATTATTTCACTTGTAGTGGATGGACTATGACATTGATAACATGAATGATTAAAATATTCAAAGGTGTGCATATTAGCTGGATGCAGACTTTGATTTAAACCCTTGCATGATGCTTTCGTCTAAGCATTAAAATGACCTATGTGACTATGCATAAAGGGTATGGGTTACATATGAAAGATAAGTGTAATATGATTATAGATATATTATCTCCATGAGGACCTTACATGTTCTTGGTATAAGTAGAAGACATTTATTGTATGAAGAGTTGATGAGAATATTTACCTATCAGTGGTAAAGCTATTACTATCCTGTACATAGTTTGGTATATAATATGTTGGTAAGACATTAACCATTCAACTGTAACCATGTTATTGATTAGGTATGGGTAGAACAGGGCTGAGGTGAAGTTTTTAATCAAGTATTGGTTATGAATTATGAGACTCCTTTGTTGTAAGACTTATTTCTTCTATATATATATCCTTTCATGTAGGTCACCTACAAGTTGTGGAAAGGAGAGAAGAGGGACGTTTATCAAGGGATTGCATTTGTAAAGATTCACTAATAAGGGAATAATTTTCCTAGTATCATAACATACCTTCCTAACAATTTATACTTCTTGGATGTAACTATGATGAAACTTATAACTAAATGTCTTCTCTCGGGATCTTTAGCAGGGTTTTTGTGTGTGACTTCTAGGATTTTTATATGAGGCACTTAATGAGGTTGTTTTACTCTGAATATTTCAAAAAATAATGGTAACTATTTATGGAAATTATTTATGCAAATAAATTGAGGACTTATGGGTTTAAATATGTGGTTTTTCTTATAGCCTAGTAAGAAGTAACTTACCATAGTCCAAAGGCTAATAAGAAAGGGAAGTTTCTAAAGGAATCCCTATCTAGACTTAGATTCTAAATTTAATATTTTGCATGATTGAATAAAAACTTAATGGAATCTCTACAAGATGGAGATTTACTTGGACCATTCTTATATGTGAAGATATGGAAAAAAAATTATTGTGCAAGACCTAATCGGGAGCTAGAAACCCATAAGGAAAGAAGATTTGTTTACAAGATAAGTATAAGGAGTTGGATTCCCAAATTTTGCAAGAATATTAGGGGTGGTGAAATATAACTAAGGAAGGTGATAGTTCATTGAAGGTACCTATAAACATTCATAACCTAGGAGTGAGAAAGATGTGTGTTCTTGAGAGCATGGAAGGGCAAGTGAAGACAAGTTGGTGAGAACTAGAGATTGAAGTCTATTTTAATGGATTTTTATGCTTCTAAACATTTTATGAGTGCAAGACATGGTAATTAATGAAGAAGCTACAATGAAGCAAAAGGATAAAGTTGCATTTTTAACCTAAGGAATTAGTCACGAAACTTGAAGAAAGAGATGAACTAGGCAAGAATGAAAGAGAAGCGAGTTCTTTGATGAATGGAATAAGTAGGAGTGATGATGTGATAAGTATGAGGAACAAGCTATAGCGAGTATTGAGCCATTCAAGGTGATATATTGATAGTTTAGTCAATATTTGTGCAAACATAACAATTTTTAGCCATCATAGGCTTGTTGTGGATCTTCTTATGTAGAGACTGAATGAAGTTGTGTTTTGTAAACTCTTGAAAATTTTATTATTTGAATGTTTTTAAATTTACTCTTCATCATTTAGTATTGGATCTTGGATTTTTTTTTAATTATATTTTATTGTTGATTTCTAACAAGGAATTTTGGAAGTTTTTATTGTGAAGAGATAGCTGAAGAGACTAGGAAACAGATGGCTAGAGAAGATATAGTGATTGAATTAGTGAATTTTATAGGAAAGGTAGAGAGTGAAATAATTGAAAGAGAAGTCCAAAAGAAGAGATAGAACAAAATAGAGTTAGGGAAGAATCATTTGTTATGTATGCTTTTCAATAAGTGTTGAAAAAGCATTGAGAGAGGATGTTTAATAATTTCTAAGACAGAGCCAAATAATGATGTTAGAGTGTCAGTGTAGTGGGATATGCCATAGTGATTCCACTTTGCATTTGAATGGCATGTGCTTTGGGAGGAGGCATGGGATTCAAAAGAATTCCTAGGGACTAATTTGATAGGATATCATGTCTGGGAAGTATTCTTATATGGTTTAACACATAAGGAAACATCCCTTCAATGCTATGTAAATTGTATGGTAAAGGATATTTTGCCTAATTAATGAAGACTTCAGCATTGATTCCTTAGCTTGAAAATGCAATGAGCTTTAGTGAACACAACCACAACTTCGATGAAGAGTGCATGTAATAAAATTAGTTCAAAAGGGCAAAATTCATAGTATTTTGTAATGACAACACTTGAGAGGGTGAAATTCTAAGTGCCTTGATATCCATTCACTGAATAGCTCCATTACTATTAAGATTAGATATTGATCTCTTTGAATAAAAGCTTAGCTATAACTATTTTCCGATGCTGATGCCAAGAATCCCGTGACATGTACATATTTGATTGAATATGAGCTGTTGGAGATGCATGGCCCGAATCTAACAAACATGGATGGCATATGGTTGAGTTAGCATATGAGTTCAAAACCACAATAATGGCCTAATTTCAGAGAAGCATGGAACAATTTTGTAGTATGTTATGATGATGAACCCTTTTGTGGTAGAGGTAGCTAAGTCTTTAGGGGTTAAATTTGATCGGCCGTTTAGACGTTATCTTCATGAGTTTAGTCATAAGCGTAGTACTTGTTGATATTAAATATTTGAATAATATCAAGTGGAGTGAAGATTAAAATTTTGCACTAGGGGATAATACATGGAAGGAAACCGTCATTAGTTTAAATATATTTTTGCAAAATATATATATATCCTATCTAGTTTATTATATGCTAGGTATGATACCATATATTTTATTAATAGATAAGATGGAAAAGACTATTTTATATTCTTGAGAAATGGATAAGGGCATGTTGAATAATAACCGAAAAAAAAAATGAAGTTATAAGAGATAACGAAGCAAGGTGGCATTATCAATTTAATCAAGGGTAGAATTGAGCAATGAGAATTTATGGAGTCTAAACAATTCTATAGTTATAGGACATGCCTATGTGCTTGAGAATTCGAGAAGATAGGAATTCAAGGAGGAAAATAGAATGCAACAATGTAAAGACAAACTGAAGATTAAATTATCTTCCCCTTCGGAGTATGATGCAGAATTTGAGGGTATTCAAGAAGGGTAAAAAACCTATTCAATTACAATGTTAATTGGCATAATTTTGAACCATTGTGGCCACCTCATGTGAAACAGTGAGGAATTTGAAGAGCAGATAGATGGTCAATTCAACTTTCAAACAATATTTAAGAGTTTTAGTATCCATCCAAAAATATTCATTTCTGTTATGTATTCATTTCAAAGACATTATATGTGGAAATGATTGTTTCCCTATAATGGTGGGACTCAGAACCCGTGTTGTTAGAGGCGGTATTAGGTGTTTGTTAGTATTGTGTGAAGGTCTTTATAGTGTCATATAATTAGGATATTTTGATTAATTTAGTGACGAAATTGCAGAAGTTATACACCTATGAAGGGAAAGGGAAGCTCAAAAGTCACATTGATTGTGATAAGTCTGATGAAGATCACTTACATTGTTCCCAAAGTTTTATGGTTCCCACTATGCATTGGGGGTTATGAAAATATGAGAATATCTATTATCTATTTCATAGGTCAATCATTGTCATAGATTTTAGATGAAAAGATGGAGGAAATGGAAATGAAGCGATTCTAGTATGAAGGTTTATGATGGCTCATCAGAAAAAATATAGACATGTTTGAAAACAATCTCGGTAGTTAATTCTAATATTACAGCTCTGAATAAAAATATTAGAAAAAATCATGTATCCTCTTATTAATTACTTTGTATATCATAGGTTGTTTCTGATACCCTAAGAATTTGGTTGTTTTATACCTTATTCGTGTTGAATTATGTTGGTTTTAGCATTTTATAAAACATGAACTGCGAGTACCAACTGTGTTCTTCAAGAAAATTCCGCTCATGTGAAGGATGTGGAATCACTTAGATATAGTGTTAAGAGTATGAATGGTATGAACATTAAAAGTGGATGGAATGAATTATTTACATACAATATTTGAAAGCTAGGGTTCCACTTTTAGCTAATTCATGAGATATTCATTTACATTAGCATGTGCATTCAATTAGAGTAATAAATGTGACCCTATAATATAATGAATTATATTGATAGACTAAGGTCATTATGGCCATTACAAATCTTGGTTAGTTGTCTACTTGATCAAATTGTTTGGTTAATGATAAATACAATATTTGTCTTATCTTGAGGTTTGGCAATTCTAATGAGGTGGTTAATTGATATTAGAAGCTTTAGGATGTCCTTTCTACTAATGAGATTGTTGACCTGTGAATATTTCTAGCTATTCTCTATTGCCTAGGACAGTCGGTAAATTTCATATGAAAAAATGATATGTTCTATACTCATCCATAAATATTCCTCACTAAGCAACAATAAGTTTAACTTGCATGAATTCTAATGATCTCCTTTTCTAGATGATACATATTAGGTTTCCTAAATTAGTCAGGCAGAAGTCAAATCTCAACTCAAAGGAACCATCTTTTGGGGCTATTGGACATGTCACTTTATTAAGGGCTCATAGGGTAGACTTATTGAATCCTTTGTAAATAGCACAATATCCTAGTATCATTGACATACAACTTTGAAGGATACGATATATATTTAGCCCACTATTGTATCTAAAGGTGATTTTTGATAACTTTTGGTGATAAATGAGTTGGTTTTATACCTAAGATATGGTTGATGAAGTTATGGATAAGGTCATGAGAAACACTAGGGGCTCTTCTAATATATGACTAGGCTAGTTAAAAAGAAATGTTTTCTCTATATACAAGTGTTTGCATCTAAACCTGAATCATTATTTTATACCTCTACAAAATAAATCTATAAATTTAATTACATAATTAGAATTAATCTAGAATAACATTCTTTAAATAAGTGTAGTAAATTAGGAAATAATGAGTTGTAATACTATCCCTAGACTAGTTTGAGCTAAACAAATTAGCTGAAAGAAGATGAGGTAGGGATTTTATTCATTTTCACTTCTATTCCAAAATTTAATGGTAGTCAAGTTCCAATTCTAAGGTTATGAGTGATAGCATAATTGAGGAATGTGATATTTCATTAAAGAAACACTCAATGATAACATGTTCATAACATAAGAGAGTGAGAAAGATCTATTTTATTAGATATGATGGAAGAGCAAGTGACGACAAGTTAATCTTATAGACTAGAGTAGATCAGATTCTCTTTTAATGACATTCTTCCATCATGAATTAAAATAGTGTTCATGGATTTTCAAGATAGGGTAATAGAAAGTCATCTAATTAACCAAGGAAGCAATTAGGACATTTCATGTTGGCATCCTCTAATAGTATTAGTCAAGAAACTATGAAGGATAGAGATGAATACTATGTATTTCTAAACATTAACCTTATAAGTAATTCTATTCGCATGACCTAAAGCTGGAATATTGGCGTCTCAGTACTTTAGTTTCTGATGATTTCCAATAGCTATGAGGAAAATGACCTATTAAATGACTATTCTTCCATTCATAGGTATATAGTACATAGTTTAGTCAAGATTCCAGCAAACCTAGGACAATTTTTTAGTCTCATTATAGTCCCATTCTATTCCAAATTCTACATAAATTCCCTTATGCAAGTATCTTAGTTTTTACACAAAACAATTCCCTAAGTTGTATATTAAATGATATTTGTTAAATTCCTAGGCATCTTGATATGTGTTTTACCAAATTCCATTAGAAATACCGATATTGTCATGTTACTTATGCAACTAATGTTAAGACATTTCTGTTATTCTCAAAAGGGTTAAATATAATAGAGGGTCAAGCTCATTTATGGTACATTGGTTCATACTCTCAATTTTGTCAATGAATTTGTCAAATGGACCAAAAGTTCAGTTATACAGGAAGTCAACTACAACTTCATTACATGTCGGTATTAAGTAATTATTATACCATTGTTTACATTGATTATCACCATTATAAATCTTGTCATTTACTAAGTCGTTAGTATAGATTGTGCTAGAGATTTGAATTTATCAGTTTTAAACCTTTTTTCAAATAGGAAAAATAGTAAGCTAAATTTGAGTTTATACATAGTTAAACTCTTCTTCCTTCATAATATGGAAGCATGTTGGTCCCATTTGGCCCATTCTAAATGGACCCATTGGAGTATTTACAATCAACATGATCATTTAATTCTACAATAAACTTTCAGGGTCCTCACACTATTACAAATAAAGGCCCTATGATCAACCAAATGAGCATGTGAAACAAAGGTAGATAAATTGATAGCCCTAGTATCAATTTTAAAAAACTCGGTTCACACTTGATCCTAAGTAATTGATAGAGAAGATTTCCTTTCAATAAGGGCATTCACTCCATTTTTTCTCTCCTTTATAGAGGCTTGATTTCCATAACATGTGTTTCTTCTCTGTTGGTTATGCAAGTTTAAGGCATCCATGGAAGCTCAAATTTGTTATCACTTGATTATTTTTCAATCTATTTCAAGACATTAAATTTATTTCAATTTAATATTTTAGATACAAAATCACGCACTTGGATACAAGGTTAAAAGGATATCTAGCATATACATGATTCCTAAGCATATATAAATTAGGTCCTTCTTGAACCTAACTATCTTTGTCCTATTCGAATACCTCTCCATTTGACCAAGATATGAGATGTACATGTGCATCATTAACTTTACATAATTTAACTATGGTAGGGAGTTCAGAAACCATTTGTGCCCTAGTCAAATAGGTGATAAAGCACTCATGTTCTCTTGCCCCTGAAAATTTATATTTGTTATTGGGAAATCTAGGCTATTCCTAACCCTTTCTCACTTACTCGAAAAATTTTGGGTCAACTTAGATAATTCGAGCAATTTTTTGAAACGATGGGAAGCCCTTGTGCATTCCAACTTAACAATCAAATTACAAGCCAAGTTAGGGAAACTAGACTAGGATCCATATGAAATACATTGTGTTATGTTATTTTGACAACTTAAGGACCTTAAATCACTATAAATGCATTTTTTAGGTTACAATGAAAACCATGAAGATTTTGCATCCTTTACGAAAGGAAAATTTGAAAGCACTTTAAGACATCATAAGTCATACATTTAGTGGAATGATTAAAGAGCTTCTGCATCAAATAGTATATTTTAACTTTCATAGGAACTAAAAGTTCAAATATTGATTCCATCTTCTTGACATTGTCTATGATTCTTGACTACATCATCAAGATAGGTAGTTTTTAATTTTCATAGATAAAGTGTGTAATGAAATTACTTGTATAATTCAGATTAAGAGAAACATGGAACACCAAATAACACAATATTTCAGAATAATGATCTCAATATGCAATTAGAATAGCTTTTCCACTTTGAGGGGGATAACCTCCAAACCATATTAATAAGACTCAAATGCTCAAATGATAATGAAATACTACCTATAATCCCCTATATATACTATTCATATGCTATGGCCATCACCAAGGCCGACCTATTAACCATGAGAAAGTATAAATCATATAATAAAATGATATGGTAAGCCACAAGTCGGCTACTCATATCCTAATACAAGCAATAGGTTAAAGGCGTAACATGCACTTCCCCTTCAAAACAACATGTTGTCCTCAACGTTGAATAATCCTGGATGTTGCCGCAGATAACCTCCATCCTCCTAGGTGGTGTCTTCTATGCTCAGATTCTTCCGTCCACTTGATCAGATATTCCTTAGTGTCTCTAGGTCTCAGCCTCTTAGTACGTGTTTGCAGAATCTTCTTTGGCTCCAAAATGATTCTTCCTTCCTCGTCAAGTTCTGGTAACGCTGTCTGGGCTTTAAATTTATATCCAATAACCTTATTCAGGCATGAAACATGGAATACTAGGTGTATGTGTGAAGATGGAGGCAACTCTAGTTTATAAGCAACACTACCAATTTTCTGTAGAACCTGATAAGGGCCATAATATTTAGGAGCAATTTTTGTTGTCCTTTTTCTGTTGATTTAGGGACATCTGTTTGTAAGGATGGAGATGTACAAAAAACGTAGTCACCAATTTCAAAATGTCTTTCACTACGGTGTTGATCTGCTTGTTGTTTCATTATGTTTTGTGTTAATGCTAAATTCTCTTTCAAACTAGCCAAAACCTGTTGTTGATGTTGAATGTGTTCCTTAACATCTTTAACCTTAGTTTGCACTCTCAAGGAGGAAGTGATAGAAGGTTGATGGTAACCATATAATGCTAAAAATGAGGTCATTTGAGAAGAGGTATGAAAAGATGTGTTATACCACCATTCTGGCCAGTGGTAGCCATTTAATCCACCTTTCCTGCTTATCTAATACAAAACAACGTAGATACCCCTCTAAGCATTTGTTGAACACTTCTGTTTGCCCATTAGTTTGAGGATGATAAGATGAACTGTGAGCTAGTTGAGTACCTAAACATGAAAATAATTCCGTCCAAAAATTACTTGTGAAAATAGGATCATGATCACTGACAATTATCTTTGGGGTTCTATGTAGCCTTTGAACTATATCCAAAAAAAGAGATGTGATTGTACTGTCTGCAAATGGATGTGATAGGGCACAAAAATGGGCATATTTTTTGAGCCTATCCAAAATCATGAAAATAACATTCTTACCCTCTGAACAAGGCAATCCGGTGATGAAATCCATGGAGACCTCCTCCCATCTCTGGCTAGGAATTGGTAAGGGTTGCAACAGACCTGGTGTCTTAATTGTTTCCCCTTTTGTTCTGTTGGCACACTAAACACTCTGATACAAAAATTTTATACATCCCTGCTTGAGTCCTTCCCAAAATAATTCTCTTTTTATTCTATGATATGTCTTCAAAAACCCAGAGTGTCCTCCAACAGGTGAGGCATGTAGCTCTGCAAGAATCTTATGCTTCAACTCAGAATCTTTACTCAAGTATAACCTATCCTTGTACCATAGGGCATTACCTTTCCACTCAAATTTGTTAGATGTCATAGATCCTTGCTTGATATTCTGTATTAGAGATTGTGTATCCTTATCTTGATTCCATTCCAATCTTGCTTCATCCACTCAATCGGCCATCAACATGGAAATTCCACATAGTAAGGCATCTGTAGATGTATCCCTTCTAGACAATGCATCAACTACTACATTTTCTTTACCCTTTTTGTATATGATTTCAAAATCATAACCCAACATTTTTGTTACCCACTTTTGTTGTTCCTCAGATGATAACCTTTTCTCCAAAAAGTATTTGAGACTATCATGATCAATTTTTAAGTGTCTACCCATGAGATAGGGCCTCCATTGCTTGACTGCATGAAGAATAGCCATCATTTCTTTCTCATAGATAGGTTTGAGTAGATATTTTCCTTTGAATTGGTGAATCTCAAATGTAATTGGTCTTCCTTCCAGAATTAGAACTGCTCCCAATCCTGATCTTGAAGCATCACATTCAACAATGAAGGTTTTGGAGAAGTTGGGAGTAGCCAAAACTTCGGTGATGCACATGGCTTCCTTCAGCTGCTCAAAGGATTTAGTGGCTACGTTTTTCCAATGGAAGGCATCCTTATTTAGCAATGCAGTGAGTGGGGTTACTATTCTATCATATGCCCGCACAAATCTTCTATAGTACTCATGTTAGTCCTAGGAACCCACAAAGATTTTTGAGATTTTTAGGCCTTGGCCATTCCACCATAGCTTTAATCTTCTGAGGATCAATTTTAACGCCTTCATGGGATATAATATGACCCAAGTACTCTATCTATTGTACACTAAAAGAAAATTTGGATGGATTTGCATAGAGAGTATGTTTCTCCAAAACTTCCAACACTTTATTTACATGTTGTAAGTGGTCTTCCCATGTCTTACTGTAAATCAATATGTCATCAGAGAAAACTAATACAAATTTCCATTAAAAATGGCCTAAAAATAGTGCTCATCAAGCTTTGAAAGGTTGAGGGCACATTTGTAAGACCAAAAGGCATTACCAAAAGCTCATAATGGCCCTCATGAGTCCTGGAAGCCGTTTTATGAACATCTTTCTCTTTTATCCTAATTTGATGGTACCCGAACGAAGATCTAATTTTGTGAAATAAACAACACCATGTAATTCATCAAGTAAATCATCAATTATTGGAATAGGAAACTTATCTTTGATGGTGTACTTGTTGAGTTCTCAGTAATCTAGACACATCCTCCATGTTTCATCCTTCTTACGTACCATGACCACTGGTGAAGAATATGCACTCTGGCTATGCCTGATGATACATGCCTTCAACATTTCCTACACCATTTCCTCGATCTCAATTTTATGGGAATATGGGTATCTGTATGGTCTGATGTTAGGTGTTTGGCTCCCTGGAATCAACTGAATGGCATGATCATGATCCTTAACTAGTGGTAGTCCCTTTGGAATTGCATCAAAAATAGATGACTAAGCATCCACAATCTTCTGAAGATCGGGGTGGCATTGAAGACACTGTATTTTGTACTTCTATGGAAAATAGCTTTGCTATAAAGCCATCCACTCCTTTTCGGAGAACCTTCTACATCTAATGAGAGCTAATAATCTATGGAGACTTAGCTACCATCCCATTCAATTGTATTGTCCTTCCATCTGAATGAAATCACATGAACAATTCTTGGAAATTCATCTCTATAGTAGCTAAGGTTGTGATCTATTGGACACCCAAAACAATATCTGCCCCTCCCATAGAAATAGAAAAACATAGGTAAGTCTAACATGTAGTATCCCATAGAAATATTGATACTATGGCACTTTCCTATGCACTTAAATGTCCCACCATCTGCAATCATAACTTGTATTTCTATAGCTGGGTAAATAAAACAATTGAGGCAGGCAACTAACCTATTATTTATGAAGTTATGAGTACTCCTCTAAGTCAATCAACACCATCACCTTCTATTTTTTGAGATAGCCAATAACCTTGAGTGTTTGAGGAGTACTAATACATGCCAAAGCATGGCAAGAAATTCTAGGTTGGTGATCCTCTACTTCAAATTCTACTGGTTCCTCAACCTCTCTTATAATTTCAGCTTCCTCTTCATCCTCGTTACCTCCGTCAATATAGAACAACTTCTTCTCAACACATTTATGTCCCGATCCATATTTTCTATCACAGTTAAAACATAATCCTTTTGCTCTCTTTTCTTCCATTTGTTGAGGAGTCAGTCTAATTGGCCTAGCAAATGAAGGGGAAGAGATACTACGGTCTTTGGTGTTAATGAAAGGTGGCCTCCTACTACAAATAAATTTTTCCTTTGCAAGACGTGCCATGATAATAAAATCAGAAAGATTGAGTGGATTAAACATACGTACCTCATGCTCGATGTGATCCTTAAGACCCCCAAGGAATAGGTCATTTAGATTCTCTTCTGGAATATTCTCCACCCTTAAGGATAGGTTTTAGAATTGATGCACATAATCTTTGACTGATCTTGTTTTCCGTAACTTTGCTAATCTACTAAAGTAGTTCTCTGAAACACTAGAACTATAGTGTAATTGTAACTCCTCAGTAAAAATTGTCCAAGTGACACCTAGACCATTCTTCTGTCTCTGAGCACATAACCATTGACACCAAACAAATTGGTTAGGTTTAAGATATAGGGATGCCAATGTCACCTTTTTTCTTGATGGTGTTTTATGTAACTCCAAGAAGTTATCCATTTGATTTATCGGATTCAGGGGATCCTTACCATCAAATTTGCACATATCCACTTTCGGCATCATGTTCCGTGGTTGCAAATAAGTTGGATTCTGATTGGACTAGAAAAGTGATCCAATATGGTTAGTTTGTCCATGATTTTTAACTAAAGGTCCTCCTTGGTTGATATGGGCCGGATTTGGGCCATACTAGTTACCCTTTACATGTTGCATGATATCATCCAACCGATGATTGATTTGGGCTATGTCTCCTTTAGAGGCCATCTCAGATTGTACATTTCATAGCTCATACTCAAGTTGGCTCACCTTATGATAAACTGAGGTAAACCCTAGTGTCAAGGAATCTGTATTTATCCCTTCTGACTCCATATCTTTAGTCACTACCCCATCTTTATCTTGGGTTTTACCCGGAGTAACTGGATTCTTTTTTGCTCTTGTGGAAGGCCCCACCATGATGTCAAACCTTAGGGTTTAGGGTTTGGATATAAATTTCAGCTGAACAAGAAAAAACATAGAGAAGATACTAATACTATTTTTTTGAGAGATTTCTGAAAATGTAAAGAACTTGAAAATTTTCCATAATTTTCACCCTAGGGAGTGATTTTATGAAAAACCCTAAATTTATGATAAATTTTGGAAAATAAATAAATAAATTCTAAAAATTTCAAGGAACCTTACTTGAAATGTTTTGCAACTCTGATAAAAATATCTCCTACCAATTCTCTCTGGTTCACAATACATGGTGGAAACAAAAAATTAGGGTTTTTTGCCCTAATTTTGGCCCAGATTGCAGCTCTGATACCACTTGTAATGAAATTACTTGTATAATTCAAATTAAGAGAAACAATATAACACCAAATAACACAATATTTTACAATAATGATCTCAATATGCAATTAGAATAGCTTCGTCACTTCGAGGGGGCAACCTCCAAACCATATAATAAGACTCAAATGCTCCAATGATGATGAAATACTACCTATAATCCCCTATTTATACTATTCATATTCTATGGCCATCACCAAGGCAGACCTATTAAGCATGAGAAAGTATAAATGATATAATAAAATGATATGGTAAGCCACAAGTCGGCTACTCATATCCTAATACAAGCAATAGGTTAATGGCGTAGCACTTTCCATTTATTTTCTTAGTCTTCTTAGCTTCTTGTTTACTTTATTTGCTTGTATTTTTTTTGTCTCTCTTTTCATTCTTTCTTTTCTTTAAGCCTTCAATTCTCAGCCGCAATATGAAATTAGGTTCATGATTTTATTCATCCTCCCATGGCTTCTTTATAACTGATTCAATTTTGTCTTCATCTTCTTTATCATATTATTTTTCATTTAAGATCTTCATAAGCTCTATCTCTACTTTTTTGTAGTCTTTTTCATCTTTAAAAACCTATGAATTTTCTGATTCCTTCATGACTTCTCGCCATATTAACTCTTCATCTGCTGTAATTTTATTATCCTTTTCATCTCTTCTTTCATCTTTAGCCTTTTGGTTATATATGTATTCTTTTAATGTAAATTTATTTATCTTCATATCTCCATTTTCTTCACTAATAATCACACATGAAAAAACAATATTAGAATGAAAATTTGGAGGGCATATTGCCTCTTGAGAAGATCCTTCTAAGAGATCTTCTCCATCTTATTTTTGTTGTCCTTTTTCTTTACTGTTTTCCTCTTATTCTTCACCTAACATCACACCCAATTCTGGATAACAATTTTTTTTCCTTCATACATATTTTATTTCTTCTTTCATATCTTCTCCAAGCAATCAATTATCTCCTCCTCCTCTTTACAAGTCATTATATAGGCCATTGCACTCTTTTCTTCATACTCCAACCAAGAATTTGGTTTTCCTCAATTCTTTTTATCATCAACTTCAAATATTCCTCTATTTATCTAATCTCAAAAATAATATCTTCATTTTTCATCATATTCTTTATTACACTCTCTTTCAAATTATTGTTGTATCCATCCAGAAAGAAACCCTTCATCTCTACTTACTTCTCTTCTCAATTCTCTCTCTTTTTCTTCTCTATTATTCTTTACAAACAATTATTTTTCACCTTTCTCATTCCTAGTACCTCACCCTAGGAATTATTTTGTCTTTTGGAACTTATCTTCTTCTCTTTTAACATCCAAGTTTGTTTCACCTTGGACATATTCTTATCTTCTTTCTATCTTCTGTCTTTAAGCCTTCAATGGCTAAGGTTTATTTACTTATCACTTTACTATCAAACTCAACATTATTCACTTCAAAAATTTTCTTCTTCTCACTTCCACAGAGAAAACCCAATTTGATACTAATATGATATATAGGAGGTACAAAAAATCAAGCCAACACCAACACAAGTTAGTCTCATCAACAAAAAAAATCATGAAATAACATTGGATAATCAAAAGGTAACTTACATATAAATACAAGCACTTATTATTCAAGGATCATTGGGTGATTAAGAAAATATGGAATTTATAGATGCCTAATTCTAATTTCAATGTAACAATAAATGAATAAGAAATTAAGTACAATAAAAGCTTTTAAATACCCAAGAAAATAAGAAATTAAGATTTAAAACCGTAAGTGTAAAGAAGAGATAAAATGACTTAGCTAGTTTGCAATTAAATCTAGATTGTGCCAAAGTGACAAATTGATGAACATATAGGGATAAGTGTCATATAGGATCATGGAAAATTATGTAAATATATGATCTTACTAGAATGGGGCTCCTGGAATGGGTCAGGGATGCCTACGGGTGTTGCAGACCAGTACTAGGTGCCTGTGACTACAACAAATCTCAAAAAACCATCTTTGACTAGTCGCAAGGTGTTCAATGTCCTTCGCTTCTTGTCACTAGTAGGTCACATGATGATTTTCGATGTTGTTGATAACTTGCAATAAAAATTTCACCTCTAAATACCTAAAGAGTGCATCAAATCCCAAAAATAAAATAATGCAAATGAGGGGTCATACTATCCTTAGCTGTCAAATGATCAATCTTACAACCGAGCTCTACACTACATCTAAGACCCAATGTAGTTCTATTTCTGTGTGTGAAGAATCATTCCCTAGGCGTCTCTCGTGTGTGTCAAAATTTATAGCGAGCAAAATAGCTAGATGTATAACATGTAAGTAGATGTGTGCATGGAATAGAATGAACTTCCCCTCCTATGAAGTTTATGCAAAAGAATGCAATCCCTTGCCCTTGAATATATGCTTGAATGATCTAGAATATCCTTTGGATGCAACCTTAGTTGGTGGTGTTGGTACCCAAATTGATTCTCCCTAAGAAGTTGAGCAACATCACAGGTTTGGTAGGAATCTTAGAGACAAGCACAAAATGTAGTGTTTCATTTTATAGCCGGGGATGAAATGTAACTTGCTCTTTGTCACTCAGATGTGGAGAAATGGGTAGCACCCTCAAGAGCATTTGACCTATCCTCACTACTTTATGGTTGTGCCTTTCAACCAGGGTGAGAGGGACCCTTTTTGTAGCCTACTATCTTGTGGAAGAGATGGAGATATCCTAAAGTCCTTGTGAAGTTATTAAGGTGTAAGATACTTGAAGAAAATATGATCAATGCAACAAAACCTAACTCTCACAAGTTGTCACTCTAGATAATGGAGATATTTTCTAAGCAAGGTTCAGGCCACTAAAGAAAATGAAAACTTGATTGTTTTTGCATGTTTTGGTAGTAAAAGTTATGCATTTTTATACACATAGGACAAACATGGGTGGTATGGGTATGATTGGTTGTTTTTAAATGAATTTTTGGTGGGAGGTGAGGCAAAAATGAACTTGATTCACTAGATCCTTGAGAATTTTCACAAAAATGGAGAGCTTGAACAACATAATGCTTTGGGATAGCTAGGATGTTCCTTTAACTAAAATATATGCTTCAATGGAGGCCTAAATCAACACTTTTCACACAAACTTCAAGGATCCAAAATAAAGGCTCAAATTGGAAAACTTAACTAAACATTATCAACCTTTGTTTCATCACGCCTAAGATACCCTCAAAGGCTAACAAACAATCTTATAGTCATGCTAGGACTAGTCACAGTGATTTTAAATTTGTTTATTTCACTATCAAATGAAAGCTCTTCATAAATGAAATTGCAAATTACACCAAACTATCACAAGGATAAGATCTTGTGTGATTCACAAAGATTTCAATGTAAGATTACAATGGGAACAAGAAAAATACTTGCAGACATTTAGAAATGAAGCAAACAATTTTTTTTCCCAAAAACAACGCAGATTAACTCAAGTTTGATTAAATTTATCAGTAGGAAAAAGTTTCTAGAACAATCTCAGAGCTTGTCAATCACTGTACACTTACAACCACCTTGACATGATCAAATTTAATACAAGGAGATAAACAAGTTTCTTTAGATGGTTTCTCAAAAGGACAGGTTCTATCAAGCTTTTCTCTTAGAAAAATTAGTCACGACCTCTAACATTACAACCATTTGCATGAAAAATTCATGTAATTTATAATACTTCATTTACAACAGAGTTTTCCCCCAAAACCAAAGACATTCAAAGCACCATTGCGTGTTGAGACTCCAAGAATCAGATTTGTAAAAAAGTTGTCAGGTGTGTAGAGGGAAAATCTGTCCAAATATTTCCAACATTCATTTCTTCATCCGGTAAGTCGTTCTTCATCTCGCATGCCAACTACTCCCTCTTCCAATCTGTCAAATTTGGTTCTTTGCATGCCAAGGAAAGAAAAATTGGAAAATCAGATCAAAGCCAATGGTCATATCACATCTTAATGGAAAAAGACGTCTGCAGATTTTTCCCACCTAACCAGGATACCAAAGTAATGTTCCTCTTCATTTGACGTGTAGGAGACTCCAAGAAATGATAAAAAACCGTAAAAATTCGCATCTCAGGAGCTTTGGAGCAGAAATGGCAGAAAATTAGATACATATACACAGTTGCTGTTGATATCTCTTTTGAATCTGGACCGTCCACATGGGAGATCCAAGTTAAGATGGGCCCAAGGGTTTATTTTTACCTTTTACACCTTTTGGGAAAAATGCAAAATTTCTCAATTTGCTTCGCCCCTCTGCCTTTGAAAAATGGGCCTAACACGTGTCCCAATGTGGGTCCCAAAGGAACCGTGGATAAATTATCCTATTTCACCTTCTTTTTGGAAAAGGGAATTTTTTCCAAGTTTTCCCCGTAGCTTCGCCCTCTGCCGTTAGGATTAAGTAATGTTTTACTATTCTCTGTCGAGCCTGTGCATGTCAATTTGATGATTTCTAATCTTTTGAATAATAAGGGGCAAAAAATCCAAGTTTCCCTCGATTGCCCGCCTCCCCGCCTTTTGAATTTTCAAACTGCCACACATCTCAATGGCGCATCTTCAAGAACTTTATAAGGCTTTAATATGATTTGGTGGGGGATTAATGTTCCATTTTATAATTTTTGCTACTTAATTTTGTCAAAAGGAAAAATATCCAACCTGCTTCTTAAGGCCCATAACTAATACTTTTAACTTTGCCACATGCCCTTCTGTGGGGTCAAAGTAAGACTTTTTCCATGTCGCTTAAATTTTGCTTTATAAAGAGCCTAGTGGGGCCACAGGGTGAGTTCCAATTTTTTGCCAAAGTAGCAAAAAAGAACAAGTTCGTAAAACAAACTTGCGACACATCATCCAATTAGAAGAAGCCACATAAGTACCAAAAGAACCAATCAGAATTGAGCGGAGCTATGGGACCAAATTTTCCTTTTTCGAAATAAGCAAAAAGTGACAAGTTAAAACATTTTCAACTGTCTCCTCAACCAAGTAAGGAAATAATTGCCACATGAGGCAATGCTGAATTATTAATTTTTTCAGGAATCATAGAACATCTAGCCATGTCAAAAACATAAAAATTCACCATTCATGCCTAGAATCTGATTTTTCCTAAGGACTTAAGTTTTGTTGAAAAATTGAACCGAGTGAATCATGATTCCAAGCATCTTTCGACCATTGATTTGGATTTTCAAAGGCATACAAATATAAATTGATCATTCTCGAGCTTCCATGATCGGGGTAAAATAGGAAAAAATGGTAGAGCTCATGGATTTTGAAGAAATTAGGGCAAAAACAGGGAAAACTCGAAGACTTTTTTAAAAAAGGGGCATGACAATGGATGCTGCAAATAATTCAAGGCATTCAAATAGACGTAAAAGCTTTAGAACATCCACATCAATAGAAAAAATGTTTCATAACACGTAGATCAGAGGAAAATCAGGGAAAATGGTGTGAGATCAAGATGAGCAAGCTAATGCTTAGTGATTGGTCCTTTATTATGGTTATATAACTTTATATCTATATGATTCCCTTTCTTGAATTTTTTAATTAACCTTGAAAAGGCTGAATACCAAAAATATAAGATGCCCAAATGGATAGAAAGGACCCAAAAGATGTGAGAAAAGTACAAAGAGGTTGGGGCACCCAGAGGGGACGGGTGCACCTAGATTAGGCATCCTGGCTGGGCGATGGTGTATCCACAGACTGAGAAATGCTAAAGTGTAAAAATTAGATATTGGGAAAGTAAGAGTGTAAGATCAAAAGTGGCAACAGAAAGCAAAGAAAATATGGCCAAAGACATGGGTTAATTAGTAATTTTCTTACTTAGGAATCATATGAATAGTAGTATGTGATCAGGACTAGATAAATACCCAAAGTGTGTGATTTTGTGTCTACATTTTCCCCCACTTTATGTTGTTGAGTGAATACTCGATAACATAAATTAGATAAGAGATGTGTACCTGATAACCATGTAGATTGATGGACGAGAAGCATGCTGAGAGACAAGAAAAAGTGTGGAGTGATAAAAATGTGAAGCATGGATGTTAAAGAAGAGGAAGTGCAAAAAGTGATGAAGATAATGACCCTAGGGTGAGGATGTATGTGTCAATGTCATGATTTTACCTATTTTTGTTGTCAATTTTTGTTGATGTTGATGATGTGTGATTGATGTGTGATGATGTGACTACCACTTCCCATAAGGACGGACCTGTAAAAGAGAATAACAAACAAGGATTCAAATACACGTGTATATGATCAAAATGTGTAAAATGTATGTAAGAAAGTGTGTAAAATGATGTAAATGTGAAAAAAGGAGCATGTGCACCTGATCCATGATGAGTGAAAATTATATAAAGGACCTTAATGATGATGTAGAAGAACATGTTTTTGGGAGATCTCATGTCAGTTGTGTTGACTGCGAGTTTTTTTGGTGATCTCATGCCAAGAATGAAAGAAGTGTAGGGATAAAATTTTGGTGTCATCCTCTAACCTTTAACTGCTTCCCGCATTGTAGAACACCACTACAGATGGTGTGTAAAAACCTGATCCATTTTGAACAAATTCCAATCCAACATGAAAGTAGAAAATGTTTGTGTAGTGCATGCATGCCGAGTGTGAAAGGACTATGTGCCTGTAAAATCACTATGTGAAGTGTTTGAAAATGTGTAAACTGAAAAAATTCTGTGTAACTTCCCCCTGGTCACATGAATCTAGGAAGGGTTAGGGGCACCTAGGTGCTACTTTCTAGTCTGGGCACTAGTGTCTATGTGTTGTGCTAAGGACCCAAGTCAGATTCTGAGCCATGTCTGAGACTGATGACTGTGTTGTATCGATACTAAACTATGTTGTGTGATAATCTATAGAATATTGTATGGGGTGAATGATTCACCCAAATGATGCCCCCTTGTTTGGGGTGTATGCAACATCGCTGAGGAGTATGCGGCCCAAAGGAGGACCAACCACTGTGCTAAATTTATTCCCTACATGGGAGGGAGTGTGCTTGGTAGAAACCAAGGAAAACAAAAACAAAGTGGCTAGGAGAAATGTGTTAGTGTAAACATGAAAAAACACATGTAGAAGACAATATGTAAGCTAACAAGCAAGAAAACAATGTGTAAGCTAAGACACAAGAAGATAATATGCAAGAAGACAATGTAGACCATGAAAAGTGGGTTTCAAACATGGGACATCACTCACAATGTCACAAGACAATCAAGGCCATAGGTGGCCAAAAGTAGACAATGTATAGACAAAAGGAAAATACCGGAAAAATGGTATACAATAGAAGATAAGAGCAAACAATGTCAAGTAATGTAATAGACAACCATGGAAGAAAATAGACTTGCAAAGAAAATGCTGCACATGAAGCACCCGTTAGCATGTTAGGAAGATATAATGTATGTCAAAGTGTGTATAATCCGATATAGTAATGTTCTATGAAAAATGAAACAATAACACCTATAATGTATGAAAGTGGATGCCCCTAGGAGCCACTGTGGGACTGGTAATAGGTACTTGTGCCAAACATCCATGTTGCATGTATCAATCTATGTAAATCTACGATCAAACTAGAAATGCAAGTGAACATGCATGTGTATATATAAAATATAATGACATACAAATATATGTCTATTACATGTGTAAAAAGTGTACATGTAAGCAAGTAAATGCAAGCAATACTAAGTGCGACCAAGATATGCAGTATGTTGTGGATGAGATGGAAATGGAATGCAAAGTGAGTGTGATAGGAGCCATGTTCCCCTCAAGTGGATGTGTATGCATGTGATGAGGATAATTTATACATGCCCCCTCAACAGTTGAGAATGAACTATAGAACAAGAGTGTTTCAAAAGGAAATGGTTTGAATTATGCGCTAGAAAGATGTGATCATAAAAATGTAGAGCATAGAGTGTGTGAGTGAGTGAGTGAGTGATTGTGGTGGGTTCATTTTAGATTGAGACCATTAGCAGTCGAGTATGAATTTTGGAACTAGAGTGCATCATAGGGTAATGAGTGGAACACGTAAAAGTAGATGCAAAATGATATAGTTGTGAATGTAGGGTGTAGATGTGCATAACTAAAAGAGATGTTGTAATGTGTAGTATGTCAAGAATGTGTGACAGTAAATGTGTAGTGTGTAGTAGTAGTGTGTGAGGTTCATGTATATAGTATGCCCTCAACAGTCAAGTGTGAATGAAAGCATGAGAGGTGATCATCGGGTGATGATGATACTAATGTATTAAGATGTGTATGATGTGTGTGAAAGATGAGATGTGTAAAGTGAATGTAGAGTATGTAAGACAATGAGAATGCTAGTGGGGGGAATAAGTATGATGCCCCCCCCCCAAGTGTATGAAATGATTAAATGATCAAGTGATATTGTCTAAGAGATCATCATTTTCTTGATCAAAGCCAAATGGAGATGCATCAGAAACTTGATAAGCGATTGAATGTAGGGGATCATATAAAGAGCCATTATGGCATAAGTTATACATGGTCATTGTGTATTCTTCATCAGTGAAAGGTGTTAGCAGACACCTGTGTATATACCAATGAGTGAGATTTTTTGAATAGCCAAGAGATGAATCATTATAGATAGAAACATGGCCAAAAAGGCATAGGGGACATGTGATATTAGTATGAATGGGGTCCAAATTTCCCCAATATAATCAAGCCAAGATTTCCCAAGTGTCAGTGGAGAAATGTGAGGGGTGTGTGCAACAAAGACTGTTAGATGGAAGACATGAAGACCATAGGAAGCCGTAATATGAACACATCCATGATAGAGATGAGGAAAATGAGGTGGTGGTAAAATATCATTAAGTGTAAAGCCAAGCTGAGTCAAGCCATCATATGTGAAAATAGTATCAGAGAAAGAAAGATCCAAAGAAATATGATTCCAATAAGAGTTATTCATGAAGAGTGTGCATGTAAAAGGAACTTGTGTAGATGTAGATTTCCTATGAGAAGGTGAAATGACATCCAAAGTATGGAAAAGACCCCCAATAAAGTACCATAACATTAGTAGAAGTAGGGGTGTTTTTAATTGATATTCACTAGGGCCATACAATGAAAAAATTATTATTGAAATATGAGTCATCTACCCTCAATAGGAGTAAAGTTAAGATTGCACAATTTGTCATCAGTAAGTTCAAAATATCGACCTTGTCATCAGAATCATCAGTGTTGGCATTGTCATGTTGGATAGACAGTATCAAGGATTTGGTAAGAGGTGCACTAGATGTAGGAGTGAGAGGATCCTTAACGAATGGAGTGGTAGTGTTGAGGAGAGACAATATAGGTGAAATGATAGGAGTAGTATGAGTGGAAATAGATGAGACTTGGAGTGGTGGAAGAAGATACTGTGAAGTACTAGATTGGCCGATATCATATGTATCAATATTGTTATATGGAATAGGTTGCAATGGAGGAATAGGTCATAGTAGTAACTGGTCTATGTGACAAAATTTAATGGATTAGGGTCTATAACAATGGTATGTTCATAACCATCTTGCAGGAATTTAACACATTGATGAATAGTGGATGGGACAACGTGCATTACACGAATCCAAGGTCTACCCAACAAAAGGTTAAATTGAAACAAGGCATCAATAATGAAGAATATTATAGGGATTGTCTTAGGCCCAAATTGATATGTAATGTGATAGTTCCTAAGCATGTGTGAGTAGTTGAATCATAGCCACGAATAAGAGTGGAATTCTTAGAAATTAGATTGTCTACGATGCCAATTTGTTTTAAAAGGGAATGAGCACATAAATTAACAACAGATCTATTGTCAATGAGTACATGCTTGATACAAATGGTGCCAATGATAGCAATGATAAGAAAAGGTGCACATGGATTTTCAATAGTAGATGGTGATATGTCCTCATCAGTAAATGATATAGCACATGGTATATTTTTGAGGGAATGAATGAGGTGTGTGAATGCTACCGTCAAATTATCACTCTCAATATGAATAGAATGAAGGGTGGCCTCTAATGTTGAAAAAATTAGGTGCATTACAATAAGTCATAGAGGATATTTTGGCCACGTGTATTCTTAAGTTTTTCAATGATATGATATCCCTTAGAAGTAGGAGAAGGAGCCATAGAAGTGATAGGTGGTGGGATAGAAAAAGATAGAGACATAGGAGGATGAGTGCGGTGAGTAGTTACTACATTGATAGTAGGATCAGCCATATACGTAATAAAGTGAGGAGGATGCTAAGTACAAACTTGCATGAAATCAATACGAGTAGTAACCATGCTAGAGACCTTAGTTGGAGTGAAATAAGGATACCAATATTGATCCATGATTCAATAAGATGAAGACATATTAGAAGGACGATGTTGAACAATCGGGCTCATCAAAATGATTAAGAAAATATAGAATTTATAAATGCCTAGTTCTAATTGCAATGTAGCAATAAATGAATAAGTATTAAATACATAATATAACCCAAGAAAAATAAGCTAGAAATTTGAAACCCTAGTTGAAAGAGGAGATAAAATGACTTAGTTGATTTGTAAACAATTTTGGACTGTGCCGAAGTGACAACTGATGAAAAAAGAGGGAGAAGTGTCACACCGAAGCTCAAAAAATTATGTGACTACAATCTGCCTGGACTGGGGCATCTATGGAATGGGTCAGGGGCACCTGGGGTTACTACAGACCTTCTGGGTGCCTTGTGACTGCTCAAAACCTCAGAAAACCATCTTTGGAGGGTCGCAAGATGTTCACTATCCTTCACTTCTTTGCTTCTTGTTAGCATGTCACACAATGATTGATGTTGCCTGATAACCTGCAATAAATAAATGACCTGCAAAACCCTCAAAAGTGCATCAAACTTGAACAAGAAAATAATGCAAATGAGGGGTCAGACTATCCTCAGCTATCAAATGAGTGATCTTATGACTGAGTGCTTGCACTACATTTCAGACCCAATGTAGTTCTATGTGTGTGTGTGTGAATAGATTGTGCCCTAGGTGGCTCTTGTGCATGTTGCACTTGATAGCGAGCAATATTTAGATGTAGAAAATGTAAATAGATGTGTGCATGGAAAGAATGAAATTCCCCTCCTATGAAGTGTATGTAGAAGAATGTAGTCCCTTGCCCTTGTGTAAATGCTAGAATGGATGCTTGAATGCTCTAGAATAGCCTTTGGATGCAACCTTAGGTGGTGATAGCTAATGCTTAGTGCTTGGTCCTTTATTATGGTCACATAACTTTATATTTATATGATTCCCTTTCTTGAATTTCATAATTAACCCGAAAAGGCCAACTACCAAAAATATAAGATGCCCAAATGGCTAGAAAGGACCCAAAAGATGTGAACAAAGTACAAAGAGGTCAGGGGTACCTAGAGGGGATGGGGGCACCTGGTGCTGGCATCCTGGTTGAGGCGTGCTGGTGTCTAGGATGAGAAATGTCGAAGTGTAAAAAGGACAGACTAGGGAAAGTAAGAGTGTAAGACCAAAAGTGGCAATAGAAAGAGAATAAAGATGGACAAAGACATGAGTTGATTAGTTCTTTTATTACTTAGGAATCATATGAATAATAATATGTGATCAGGACTAGATAGATACCCAAAGTGCATAAGATTATGGTAATATTTTCAAGTACCCTTTATATGCTTACAACTCTTGATCAATTTCTAGACCTTAACTCAAAGTGCGGCCTCTTCCACTTAGCTTCTATCGTTTGTAATTAAGCCTATTCTAGTAGCCCTATTTATCACCAAACATTATTTTTCTGAACAAACATTGAATACTTAAATAAAACCAAACATAATATGAAATACCCTTTATGTAGTTCTTAATTCAAGAAAAATTTCATACTCTAACTCTTAGTACAATTCTTCCAACTCACCTACCATGTTTATAATTAAGCCTCTATTAGGTCTCCAAGGTTGTAATTTTTTTTTTACAAGGAATAATTTCCTCACATGTTTCATAATATTCTCAATCACTATAAATAGGTTAAATATCCCCCTATAACCTTCCATAAATCCTTATTAGGTCCTTCGGCCTCATTCATACCCTAAATCACAATAAATACACAGTTTTCTTTCACACTCAAGTTCTTACCTCACTATATTGTTTGAATATTTCCTTCACTACATGAAACAACTTAACATTCTAAGAATTTCCTATTCTTTGACCATCTTCATTTATCCTGCATTATACCTTGGTTAAGCTTGAACACCTTCATACAATGTTTATTCACAAGAAATCTATTTTACCTTCTCTAGTAAAAAATATTTAAACTAGATTTATACATAGATCACTATTAAAAATAATATGAATGAAATTCATTCAAAATATTTCTCCTAACACACCTTCTAAAATATCCCCTTTCATATGTATAGATTCCTTATGCACACTTCTTGCCATGCACAGGTGTAGGAGACTAGTTTCTTCAAACCAATTCTTGAATGTAACAGAGCACTTGATCCTCTAACCTTTAGTTTCTCTACTTAATAAATATTAGAGTATTTTTTATAATAAAATTTTATACCTAATTTAGTCCTCCATTCACCTTCTTAATGAGTTTCAATCAGTTTTTATGGAGCATTTTTTAAGACACTTTTATTTCTCCAAGTTCTAACCCTTGAGACTGGGTAAATGACAGGGTTGACTATATTTTACAAATTTATAGTCCAAAACATTTACATTTCCCTCTACAACTTCATACACAATGTTATCATCCCTAAGAACAACTTTTCACAAAAATTTATAAATATTAATTAGCCACAATTAAAGTTGTGCACATTTCTTTATTCTTAAACCATAGGCAGGGTTATACAGACTGAGGCTCCTTATTTAGGTTTATTTTCAAAATATTGTTATATCAAGATTTTTCAAGGCTCAAGTTAGTTCTACAAGACCTCTCACAACTTCTCCCACATCCTTACAAGTATCTTACACACTGTAACATTGATTATCACCTTTATATCTTGATTTACTAGTCTTTAAATAGAATGTGTAACAATATTTACTAGTTTTAAGTCTTTTTTAAAATAGTCATCAATGTAAACATGAGTGTATTCGTAGTTATAATTACACATCCTTCATAACAATGAAAATTTGTTCTCCTATAGTTCTAAACCTTGTGTAGTCTTCTAAATCAATCAAAAGAATACTTAGACAACAATGCATTTTCTTACTTCACATATTACCATGCCTCTCCTCCCTATATGAAATTGGAAAAACGATGCCCTAGCAGCTTCAAACACATCCTTCAAATTCTTCTTAAACCTACATATTACACTTATGCCTATAATAAAAATCTTTAAGATATATAACAAGTATCAATCATCATTCATCAACCATACACATTCTTATCACATTTTCACAATCTCATTATTAAGAAATCCTTTAATTTTATATGTTCTATGATACATTGCAAGATTCTTGAGCTTCTTATATCTTCAACAAAACTAATTTTTCCTCCTCTATAACCTAACTATAGCATCCTATTTGAATATCTCTCTTTATGAATAAGAATAGGTAGTAACATATTGAATCTAGTAACCTAAATATGGTAAGGACTTAATTTAACATGATACACCCTAATTAAATAATTGATAACACTGCACGTTCATCACATAGGGTATTTTACAATCATTTATTCTTCCTAACCTATCACCTAGACCACTAACCACAACTTGGAGAATTCAAATATTTGACATGGTGGATTTTAGAGGAAAACTCCAAAATTAACTTATTACAATCCAAGAGGGACCCAAATAGACTAGGATCCATCCAAAACACCTAAGATGACCACCTTAACCTTAAAAGTTGGATGCAAAAGACTTCAAAGATTTTAGGCCTATTAGTTTGGTTAATGTCATTTATAGGATCTTCACAAAGATTCTCAGCACTCGATTATGCAACCTATTCTCATGGAGATCATTTCTCAACAGCATAGCGGATTCATCCAAGGAAGAATTATCCAAGATGGGATTATCATGGTGCATGAAACTATACATTCTATGGATAAAAGTAAAAAGGCGGGGATGGCCATCAAACTTGACATGCATAAAGCTTTTGACAGAGTCTTCTGGAGATTCATGGATGAGGTCCTATCCAAATTTGGTTTTCAAGGAAAATTCAGAAAAATCATCCACTCTTGCATCTCTACCTCTAGATTCTCTGTGGTTGTTAACGGGGAACCTGTGGGGTTTTTTTGCCAGTAATAGAGGTATACGACAAGGCGACCCAATCTCCCCTCTTTTATTCATTATTATGGCTGACAGTTTAAGCAGATCTATATCCAAAGCTATTGACATTGGCATGTTAAAAGGCTTTCCTCCAACTTCTGGAAATCAGCCCTCCTCTCATCAGCAGTTTGCTGATGACACTTTGCTGCTTCTAATGGCTTCTATTATTGAAGCAAAGGCCATTAAAACTATCCTTAGATTTTATGAGGAAGCCTCAGGACAGAAAGTTAATTTTGACAAAAGCTCTATTTACTTCTTCAATACTCCTGAGGAGAGGCAAAGAAAGATTGCTAATATTCTTGGATGTACCATTAATTCCCTACCAGCTACTTATTTAGGGTTACCTTTAAGTACTAGCAAGATTTCTGTGGAAGTATGGAATGATCTTATTAAGAGATTTCAAAGAAAGTTGGCAGGATGGAAAGGAGTCATTCTTTCAAGTGCAGGTAAATGCCTTTTGGTTAAAAGCACGCTACAAAACTTGCCTATTTACATATTATCTATGTTCAACATGCCTGCAGCTGTGATGAACAGTATTGAGAAGATTCAAAAACACTTTCTGTGGCACGGTACTGAGGAAAGATTCAGATATCATCTTGTGGCTTGGGAACAGGTTTGTAAACCTAAGAGACTGGGGGGGTTAGACATCAAAGATATCAAGCATATGAGTACTGCCCTTACTGCAAAATTAGGATGGAGATTGATAAAAGAGAACAGACCTTGGACAGAGCTGATTAAGATCAAATATCTTTCAAATCAGAACAAAATTTCCTTCATTTATGATCAGTCCCTTCCGAATGGTTCCATTTTCTGGAACAACCTTCTTCGCAGCAGACACATTCTCTTTCAGGGATGCAGCTGGAAGCTTGGAGATGGGCAAAGCATAAACTTCTGGACCGATAAGTGGACTGATTCTAACTGGATTTCTGCTTATGATCATATGAAGGACAACTTAATTGCAAAATATGGTCACAAAATCCAGGGATACATTGAGAGGGATGGAAACAAAAGAAAATGGAAGCAGCTAAAAGTGGAGAATGATAGTATCCAGGCTGATATTATATCTCTCCAGAATCAACTTGCCCTAATCCATCTAAGTAATCAAAATCTTAAAGATGAGCTCATCTGGAAGGATTCTTTTGATGGGGATTACACTGTTAAATCAGGATATAATTCTGTCTTTGCATCCATGGAAAGTGAAATCAAGTGGCACAAGTTATGGATGCCGGAGCTAACCCCTAGAGTGAACTTCTTTTGGTGGCTAGTTATTAATGGCAAGATCCTAACTAATGATAACCTCATCAAGAAGGGATTCATCATGCCAAATAGATGTTGCATGTGTCAGCAAGAGGCTGAAGATATAAAACACTTATTCCTCCATTGTGAGATTGCTTCCAAAATTTGGCAGCTTGTTTTTGCAAAATTCAATCTGAAATGGATTTTTCCCCTTACCTGCCTTCAGACTTGGGAGCAATGGAGCTCTCCATTTAAACATTGCATGGTGAAAATACTATGGCAACTTGTTCTGCCACACACTATGTGGAGAATTTGGAAGGCTCGTAATGATAGTATTTTCAGAAGCAATAGACAAGCTTGTAACAAAATTTATAAGGAAATAATCATTGTTGTGCAAGATAATATTGCTAGATTTAATCCCCCTAAAAATAGACTCTACCCGGAGAATGAAGAATGCATCCTAACTGATTGGAATATAGCCACTATCAGTAGAAATAAAAATGGTACTGACAGAAACAAAGTCTGATGGATTAAACCCCCCAATGATTGGCACAAATTAAATTTTGATGGGGCCTCAAAAGGCAATCCGGGGGATTCTGGTGGTGGGGGAATCATCAGGGATCAAAGAGGCTGCTATGTTGCTACTTTTTCTGGGAGAATGGGAAGACAAACTAACCATTATTCTGAAGCCATGGTGGCTCTTTGGGGTATTAGACTTGCCAGAGATTGCAATATTCAAAATATCATAATTGAAGGTGATTCTCTAAATATTATAAATCTTTTGAATAAAAAACAACAGCCCAGCTGGTCTATCAGGGATTATATTGAAGAAGCTATAGAAATATGAAAAAGCTTTGTTAATGTCCACATCACCCATACTTATTGGGAAGGAAACAGGGTTGCTGACAGCTTGGCTAACTTAGGAGTGAATAATTCCTTTAAAACTTGGATTGGCAGGGACATTCTGCCCGCACATGTCAATAAAGCCATCATCATTGATCTTCATGGCTGTGAAAATTATGAATAACGGCTTGTTTTATGGATGCTAATGAGCGGATCCCCAAGTACATGATAATGACATCACAAAAGATTTGGATGATTGTTGCGATGTGTGCGGACTGGATTGCCATCATTTCTTGGCATGGGAGGAAAGCGGGGGAGAAGGGCAATAATAACAAATGCTACATTATTATTAAGCCGGCTTTCACGGGAGGAACAGATTCAAAAACCAAAAGCACCGCTTGGCCTGTCCCGCACATTGCAAGTTTTTTTACCGTTAAAAACAGGAATAGTAACAGAGTAAACATGGGGGGTCCGCCATGCAAGACCGAGCCGACCCACAACCCTGAGTGGAAAGAGAACACGGAGCTTTGGGAGTACCTGCAAATCGGGGGCCTGTCGAATTTCATTGAGAGGATTCAAGGCTTCGATCAAGACGTCTCCATCAAATTCACCAAGGGTTGGAAGAACAGAATTGTCAAGTACAGTAACATGAAAATGGAAATTACAGAAGAGCTCATAGCTCAGGTCACTGGTCTCAGCTTGGAAGGTGCAAAATTTTTCAACAAGAAAGTCGACAGGGAGGTTGAAACCAAGAAATTTCTGGAAGAGGGAGAGAACCTTGAGTTTGTAACTGCTGGCCTCAAGGTGGAGTCGATCCCTACACCTTTTGATGAACTTGCCAAAATGGTGGTAAGGTATGTTACCTTAGAAGGAAGATATGTGACTATCCCACACAAACATCTGATTTTTCTGAATCATTTTCGTAGAAATAACATTATTAGTTTTCCTCATTATCTGATCAACTCCCTGGAGAAGTCTATAAGGGAGGTGCAAAATCACTCTAGGGCTGTCCCCCTGCACCAGGGCCTTATACTCCTCATTCACCGCCACTTTTCCAGTTGCCCTCCCATGAACCCCATCCCACCTCCCTCCTCCACACCCCCACCTACCCATACTACTCCCACTCCACCCCTGCCAAAAAGAAAGCATGATGATGTGGGCTCCAGCAAGAAAAGCAAGAGCCTAAAAACTAGAATCCCTGCCTCCCAATGATGTCCTTAGGAGCCACAAGGACTTAGAACTTGCTGAAAGCCTCCTGCATATCAGCATGCCTGTGGAGAAGCCCAAGGAGGAGGATTTGCTGGAGAAGGTTGACAGATTGGAGAAGGAGATTCAAGAGCTCAAAGGGGCTCTTAAGAACATGGAGAAAGCCAAAGGTAAAAGGATCCTGCAAGGTGAGGAGGAAGAGGGGGTCATTGATGAAGTCTTCAAGAAGCTGCAGTCCCTTGATGGCAGATTGGGGAATGCCAAAAGCCGCAATGACTGTATTTTGTCTGCCCTAAAAAGCATCTATAACTTCATTGAACAACACGTCCACAGTGTTTGCAGCTTAAGTGGAATCAATGAAGATATATGGGGCCCTAAAGAAAATAGGGACATTGCAATCTCCCAAGCAGACATGAAGGACCCCTCTCAGGCCACAGCCATTGCCTTTTTCATGTCACTGCAGGCCATCAAGGCCAAGATTGACAGAGCCCTCAAGTAACGGGCTGATGTGCTGCTGTTTTTTGGCTGTGATCTGGCTGTCATCGGGCGGTTCTAGAGCTGTTTTTTTACGGAGCTCTGTATTCTGTTTCTCTTTTGGTTTCTTTTTGAACTTGTCTCCTTTGCTCTGGATCTCTGTACGTTTAGATCCACTCTTCACCTTTATTGTAATATCTGGCTGCTGAGCCTTTCTTAGTTGACTGTTTTGCCCTTCTCTGGGCTGCTTTTCTCATGTTTATTATCTGGCTTTTGAGCCCTTTTGTACACAGGGTATAGTCCCTTCAAAACTATTTTCCCTTAATAAAAAAAAGGAGGTATAGGCATGGCAGTAACAAGGTCTATGCAACAATATTTGAATGGGTCTGGATCTGTGGCAATGGTATATTCATATCCATCATGCAAAAGCTTGACACATTGGTGAATAGTAGATGTAACAACTTAAATTATGTGAATCTAAGTCCTACCTAAAAAAATATTGAATTGAAAGGAGGCATCGATGACATAAAACTCAGTGAGAACAATATTATGTGCAACTCAAATATGTAATGAGATAGTCCCTAAGCATGTGCGAGTGGTATAATCATAAATGTAAATGAGAGTGGGATTCTTAGAAATGAGATTATTGCTAATACCTAATTACTTTAAGAGAGAATGATCAAAAATATTAACAATTGATCCATTATCAATGAGGACGTGTTTGATGCGAGTAGTACTAATAATAACAATAATGAGAAAAAGAGCACACAAATTACTTTTAGCAAAAGGTGACATATCCTCATTAGTGAAAGATATTGCATGTGGTAAATTGTGAAGGGATTGTATAAGATGTGCAAAGGCCACCATAGAATTATCAATTTTAACATGAATGGATCGAAGGGTATCTTTTAGCAAGGTACGATCATCTAATTCATTACAAAATAAGTCATAAAGAGATATTGTGGCGGGCATGTTTTTAAGTTGTTAATTAATATGTCATATCCCTTAGAAGTTGTGGGGGGAGTTTCTGGAGTAATGGGTGGAGGAGTAGATGTAGGTGGAGCCGTAGGTGGATTAGGAAAAGTATAAAGTGTAGTAACTCCATTAATATATGTATGTGCAACCCAGGTGTGACAAAGTGAGGAGGATGTTGGGTACGAACATGCATGAAATCAGAGACAATAATAACTATACCTGAGACCTTAGTTGGTATAAAGGCAGGATAAGAAGATTAAGCCTTAACTTGATAAGGAGATGACATGATCAAAAGGAAGTGTTGAAAAGTTGGGTTAACCTAAATGATTAACTAAAATCAACTTATATGTAGTTTGTGGGGATATCTGATCTTAACTATGAACAATTGTAAATTAAGTAAATAAATACAATAAAACAGAATATAAATGACCAAACAACTATGTAAAATAAAATGCTAACCCTAATGTGCAAGATAAAATAACTCATATAAATAGAAGATGCTCGTGGGACTATGTCATAGAGATGACTAGAGAATCTGGAAGCATGAACAACCATGCCGAATCTCTGAAAATGACGGATTTGGAGTATCTGGTTGGACTGGAGCACTTGGAGAGGGACAAGGGTGCCTACATGCCCTCTAGTCTATAGAATGGGTTCCATGGTCTTGAAAAATATCTGAAACTAATCTTAACAGGTTTGGTAGATGGCTCAAAACCCTCGTTGTCTATCGCATTAACTTTTCTGCAATACTCCTGATGTCACTGATATTCCAAGATGATGAAAATACTTGCAAAATAATGAGTATCAAAACCCTAAAAATGAAACATGTAAATGAATAGGTTAGATTGACCTTAGTTGCGACAACAGTGGTCTTACTAACTAAGAGTTACACTACATTTCGTACCCAAATGTAGTTCTCGTGAATGTGTACATAATATGCCCTAGGTGCTCTCGTGTCAGTCACACTTTGTGAAGTAGAGAGAAATAGATAAATGTAGAAAATGTAATAGTATGTGTGCACAGAATAGAATATAATCCCCCCCATATGAAATGTGATGCAGCCGTCTTAGCCTTGTGCCTTGTAATGGAGCTATGTGGATGTAAGTGATCTCTAATGTAATAGATGGATGTAACTCTAGATGGATGATAGTAGTGAATGATGCTGGGTCCCTCATTATGGTCTTATAACTTTATATTTATAGGTTTCTCTTGATCTAATTTCGTAATTAACCTCAAAATGGCTGACCACAAAAAAGATAAAGATCTCAAATGGCTAGAAAGAGCCCAAAACGTGATGGGAAAGTGAAAAAGGGACCGAGGTGCCCCTAGTGGGACTAGGGTGCCCAAGGGCACACTAGTTCTATCCTGGGCACCATAGTCGAGGCTAAAATAATGACAAATGACCTAAATAGATTGGGAATATTGGTGTAAAAGGCCAAGAATGATGAAATAAAATATAACAAGATGGCAAAATGATGGGGATTAATTAGTACTTTATTCACACAAGAACCTTCTAAATAGTAGCATGATGATAAATAGAGGCATTTTGGGCATGATTGTGTGTCTAAATAACTTGTTATCCATGGTATTCATTTACATTACTTTACTACGATAGTATATTTTTCCACATATAGGTAATGTGCATAGTGTTACATTATTCATGATATAAATCTTTGAGTAAAATTGCAAATGATATTGATAGATTGCTTGATTTTTGTGATTCATAGATTTCATCATTTATGAATTATATTTATATCAAATATTTTGGATGTTCATATGGCCACGAGGCCGAAGGGAGGTATTTGTGTTTTGCAGGTCTAAAATATCGCAACAAACATTTTCTTATAAGATTGGAGACCAACCACATTGGAATTCAGATAAATTTACAAGGTCACCATGGCAACTTTATTTTTTTGTGCATGTTATCGTTCCTAGGGATTCCCATGGGGGGATCACCTTCTTCAAATGTGACCAAGGGGTTTTATGTATTTCCTTTTATTTTGGAGCAACCTTTGAGAGGACTGTTCTAGCATGTGTTAAATTTTCTTTATGCTTTTACCCCCTTCATTATTTATTAAATGGTGTTTATGTAAATATTGCAACACAATCATATATTGTTAAAATACATTCTCAAATCAAATATGACACAAGAAAGCAATTAACTACTTGTTGGCCATGCCAATTAAAGTGTTGTATAGAGCACAATACTAAACCCTTGATATGTGGTAAGTGACTGTGTAAAAATAGCTTTCAAGTGTGAAACACTATACCTTCTTGGAAATTTGTTAATTGTCCTTGGAAGTAATTTTGGAGGCTTGTGGGACAAGTTAAACTTGCCCCATACCTCTTAAATTTAATTACCAACAATACCTATGGTTAATTGAGATTAAGACTTCCTTATGATGCTTTGAGAAAGTCATCTTTGTTCATTGTATACATTTAATTGCACTTTTCTTACTTGAGTTTAATCACAGTCCTTTGGGGGTGTGGGTTACATTTGAGTGTGTACGTAAACATCTATCATAGTTATTCACCCACCTTATTTATTTTGCTTTGGAGAATTAACAGTTGATTTTGGGGAGCTGGCGTTGAAGATGGGTGATTGGTATCCTACGTGGATTTGCCACATCATCTTCTCTTCCTCTTCTATAAAATTCAACTCCTTGCCTTGTTTTGTTTTTCTTCACTTTGGGGACTTCATTCTTGGTAATTTTTTTTGTTGTCTTGGGAGCATCTTGCTTTGGAAGAAATGTTTGGAGGATTGTTAACATGCTTGTGTTTGGTTGAATTTGGATTTCTTTGCATTGGGAAAGTCCTCATGACTAGTTTTGGACACTTGGAACAAACTCCATCATGGAGAGGTAAGAGCTTCATTTATAAATGCTTCGCTTTTGTTTTATGACAATTTGAAAATTCATTGTGTGAATGTTTTGGCTTGTTTGTGGGCTGTTGGGTAGATGAGCCTAGGAATGGTGTAGGATAAGACTATGGGGTTTCATATTGTTGCTAGACAAGACAAGTGTTTTTATAAGGGTGGAGGGAGTTGGGATTTGTGTTCCACCTTACAAAGAAATAGCTTGCATTTTTTGTTATTCGTTTTATGGGGTGCCATAAGAGGTTGGGGAGACATAAGGAAATGTCAGGGATTTGAAATAGATATTGAGCTCATATATCATATATTTCTATATTTTTTATACTTCTATTTTGGTGGTTTGTTAGCTGGTGATACCCATTTTCATCATTTGGAGGTATAAGAAGCATTCCCTGTAGTTCTTATTCCTTTGGCTTGCTTGATGAAGCTCTTTGTATTGTTTTTCATGTTTTAATCTAGTTGTAAACACCTATATTCAAGTTTATGGACTGTGTTTTATTTATGAAAAACTAGTTGCAATTTGTCTTTGTTTCCTTGCCATGGGTTGAATCACACCACCTATTGCATTGTGGTTGGGGCTCGGGGGCAAATGAATAAGGATGGATTCTCCTCTTCATTGGATGTCTTGGTTGGGTTGAGAGCGTTTCCTTTCCCCTCTTCATTGTGACTTCAAATTCAAGAATGAGAAATATGTTTTATTTGAACTCATTTTGGAATTGAGAAAAATAGACATGCTTTAAGACAGATCCCATGATCGTCTTATTTTACTAAAGCCTATTTTTTCACCTTTTAATGATATCAAATGGAACTTGATAATTGTTCAAAATCTTCTTCTTCTGATGGAAAGATTCATTTTTTATTTCGATAGTTCTTCAATTCGAAGTGACATTGTTGATGCACTTTCATCTCTTAATTGTGTGACATGACACAGAAAAGATAAGAATATCCTTGTAAGTTGGGAGGCCTTTTATCATGAAAAGATATTTTCAAGAAGAATTTCTTCAAACTTCTCTTCTTCTCCACTAAATCATTGTTCTTCATCTTCACCAATTTACCATCCCTCGATTTTGAATAGCATAATATGACCTTCAGGTATTTTTTATGCATTAAAGATTCTTCAGTCCTTATTTACATTAGATTGAATGTATTCACTCTTTTCCTCATATTCCATGCCCAAAACTTTATTTACCTTCTTTGGGGCCCCTTTGGCTTTCTCTTTCTAATATCTGTTATCCAAAATTCACCCGTCAAGGTAATTTTGATAACATGCATCAAATTATTTAGTCCCGAGCAAGTAGATTGATTCAGAGGCCCAAAATCATGTTTTTCGGGGTCCCCTCGGCCTTTTTCTAACTCAGTGTGGATCCAAGAAGAAATCCCAACAAGTTTAGAAAATGGAAGAAATACAAAAAATCAGGTCAAATGACTGTTTTAAAGTATTTCGGGTTTGTACTGAGGTTCATCGTACAAGCTTAGGGCCGAAAAAAGTAAGAAAATCGGCTAAGTCCTAGTCCAGGCGGTCTCCGGGACATCTGGGACAAAAGTACGCGTGGGACGTGAAAAGCCGAATCGGCCGAAAGAGTGGAAAAATTGCCTTAGTCTTTTGTTTCATGCGGTTCGGACAGCTGGGATGAAAAGTACGCGCGGGATGCAGATCGGCCGGTTTGGCGCAAGTCGGTCCATTTCAGGCGGTTCGGAGATATTTGTCCCAGATTTTGGGACATCCGGGCCAAAAGTACAGAGGACGCGAACTGGCCGATTTGGGTGAAACAGCGGAGATTTTCGTTCGGGACAATCGGGCCAAAAGTACGCGTGGGACTCGAAAAGCCGAAAGAGCCGCCAACGAATGGAATCTTGCCACGTGTCTTCACCTCAAACAGGAACAAGGAAGCCTGAATCAGCCGAAGCAGGAGATTTTCATCTGGGACATCTGGGCCAAAAGTACGCGCGGGACGCGAAAAGCTGAATACGGCCGAAGGAAAAGAAGAAAAGTCAACGTTTGACCCGTGAAACTTCAAACGGCCATAACTTTTGACTCCGAGCTCCGATTTTCACAAAATTAGGACTTTCTGGAACGAGCACGACATCCTCTACACAAAACTAGATTTCTTATTTTTAATAAGGGTAGATATATTTAAATAAAAGAAACTATATTTGGCTCCAGTCAGTTAATGCTCATTCTCGTCAAATGACATGAAATGCCTAGTAGACCCAAAATAGCTACTCACACTCAGAAGGCCATAACTTTTGCATTTCTCAACGAAATCACACAAAATTGGTACTGTTGGAATCATGGCTCTAAGCCCAATGCACATATAGAAATCAATGAAATTATGGATTTGATGAGAAATCGATAGAGATTTTTCATAAAATGTGGTCGGGTTCATAACAGTGTTTTATTTGGTAGTTGGGAGTGCAATTAAGAGGCATGGTCATCATTCTTTCTCTGCTGCAACACGTGGGACAGTATGGGGAGCCTTTTGCAAGTAATATATAATCATTTTACTCCATTTAATTCCTCTTACAAGTGGTTGAAGGACAGATTTTGGGATTTCCATTTTCCCTTCTCTTTCTCTTCTCATTTTTCTATAAATTGGAGTGTTGGGCTCATTGTAAAAGGGGGGTAGTTTTTTGTAGCAAATCTCTGCCAAAATTTCTTTGTGAATCCAATGTGTTTCAGGCCTTGTAGTGGACTCCTTGCATGGTGATCCAGGCCCTTTTCTTGTAACAGATTGAACTGTGCATATCATGAAGCAATAAAATACAAGTTTGTGGATGTATCTTCCCCTGCTGTGTTTTCTTGTATTCTCCTTGCCCCTTCAACCTTAGATTAAAAGAATATTGTGTCTATTATTATGTTCTTGCAGGGATCCATTATCATTGTGTATGTTTGAAATATTGTTGTGAATGCATTTTGCTAGATTGTGGAGAACTGTCATCACCCCTTCTAATGTGCACTTTGCTTCTGTATTTCACGAATTTGAAGACTACTCTCACACCCTCCTTTTCTGGTGTATCACCGCTTTAGTGTAGGCTTTCATTCTATGCATTCTCTCTCACTGGTCTCTTAGAAATTTAGATTAGAATACTTAGTTTCCCCTGCATTAGAGTAGATTGTGGCAGGTAGTTTAGGAGCAAGAACCAACTTTCTCTGGAGGTCTATCTCAAGTAGCAAGTCCCACAACTTGGAGATAGTACCCATGTTATCCAATCACACCGTGAGTTCAAGTATATGCACTTGTGTAAACATAAGGGTGTGGTGATTCGGTGATAACAATCATTCCAACTAAATATATATGTTGTTCTGCCTTTACAAAAGAAGTTACTATTGTTTGAAATCTATTTTGAAAATTATTTGAAATCTCTTGTTGAAAGGAAGAAATGCGTGTGAGAAAAATATAGAACTCTATCTTTCGAAATGTGTAAAATTGGAAATCAGAATTACATTTGGGTTTTGAATATTTTGATTTGAATCAGACCCTTTAAAATTCGATATTTGTTTTGTATTTTTCAAACTGGCAATTATTCAACCCAAAATGCACCGACCGAACCTGCAACAATGAAATAACAAATGAAACATTAATCTTGACATAATAAAATCTAAACGAAATCATCTAGGCATTAACACTTAAGAAATTTCTTAGAAAACTTAGCAAACTCGGGCTCAAACTGTTTCACTATCGTTTTGCGGTCAAAGTTGAAAATTTTCAAATTGGAACTCACACAAACAAAATTACCTTCCAATTCCACTCTAAATCCATCTACGAACAATTCCCCATGCCTAATTGACTTGTTGAGAGAGAAATAAGATCAAATTGAGTAAAATTTTATAAGTCAAAATTTGTCAGTCTGCCTTTTTAAAGTCTACAGATCATTTTCATGAAATTGACCCCTTAAACATTATAAAAATGAAAGATTAAGGATTCTTGTGCAAAGAGGACGTCGAGAGCATTCCATAAAGTTATCGTTTGCTAAAAATCAAGTTCCTAATTAAAAGTTATGGCCTTCTAAAGTTTTCCTTCATTTGGCGTAAAAAAATAATTCTACTGTAAAAAAGAAGAAGAAAATTTTCTAAGTTTTCTCCGTGGCCCCATCGGCCCGCAACCAATCAAGATCCACCATGTGGCATCACGAGGCGTCAGCGGAGGTGTGTGTGATTTTTATTCTTTTTTCCCTTCTGGGTGTTCAAATTCTTTTCTCTCCATTGCCCCGCTTCCCCGTGTTGGTTTAAGAGGCACCACATGTCCCCTTTGGACTTATGGGTGCGCAGGTGCAATGGTGGCATTTCGTCCCAAGCAGGAAAATATCCCCTACGTCTCCCTCGCTCCGCCGGCCCGCGCATGAGAAGAAACTTCCTCCCTAGCCCTGCCAACCTGAATCCTCCTCTTGGAAAATTTTCTCCCCATGGCCCACATACCCGCCCCTGGGGAAAATTTTTCCCCTAGGCCTGCAGACCCGCTCTTGGGAAAATTTCACTCCCAAGGTCTGTCGGCCCATAACTTGAGAAATATGAGGTGTTAGGAGGACTTCTTTTTATCACTGAAAAGGTGAGGAAATTTCCTATCTAATGGGAAAGTTTTTGGGAAGTTTTTGAGTGTGTTAATTTTGAGAAAAATCAATTTGAATCTTTTAAGCTCATTAGAGAGTGGTATAGTGAGGAATTACCCTATTAACCTAATTGATTAATCCAACCCTAAGTTCGGACCTTGTGACCTTTTATAATTTAGTATTAAAAAAACTATAAGCTATTATTAATTTTTAGCCTTAAAACTTGCTTGCGTCAATTGTTGTCTTGTAACCTAGTTGTAGACTCTTTTAAAAAAACACAAAAAAAGAAAATTGTTCCATAATTTTCCCTACCAATCTTAGGTTATTCTTGGGTCTCAAGTGGGTTGTTTTATCTTGCATTACACATTGATATTATAATGTCTCTTAAATGCATTGTGAAATTCGATATATGCCTCTCAAACGCTTCTAGAAATTTGCTGGGGGATGAGTTTACCAACTTACATATAATAAAAAACTATAACCAACACCTAAAAGTGCCTGAGAATGAATAACAAAGACAAATATTTATAGACCACCTATTTTCATAGAAGTGCACGTTTATTTATTTCAAACTCAGAAATACATTTAGGTGTTGATTTATAATATATATATATAAAAGTAATGCAAATTAAATGGTTATATTTTATTATTGTAAAATATTTTGTTCTATTTATTTTTTTTTTCCCTTCATTTTCAAAAAATATAAACTAATTGGTTAGTGGTCTTTTTAAATTCATGTGTGATAAATTTTGTTATAAACTATTAATAAATCAAAGGTTAATGTTAACATACAAATAATTTTGAATATTGAATATTTAATAATGAGTTTCTAATTCCATCAAAATAGTATCTCTCATGTATATAATAACAAAACTCTATATATTTTTGATATTATAGAAGTTTTTGTGACTCCGCAATCTGATACATTTCAAGGCACGTTAATGTAAGAAAAATCCTCCAAACTAACTATATAAATCATAATAAAACTAGTTTTTCATATATGCACTGCAAAAAGTACAAGAAGCGCATGAAAATAACATAAATTAAGAGTGATAGTAATTTGAGAGTAACAAGGTAAAAAATTCATCCGTAATAACTAGATACAAAATTTATTCATTTCGTGTTATACTTTACACATTTTGTATCTTTCACTCAAAATAACACTTGAACGGTGTTATAACTAGCATACCTATCTTAGAAAAATCTATGTAAAGTATGCCGAGAGGTATCATTCTCGAGGCACCTATTCCACTTATGTCACAAATTCAAAATATGCGCCTTGAGAATGATATCTTTTGGCATATTTAGCATAGATTTTTCTAAGATATGTATGCTAGTAGCATCTGCGGGCTTTACATTTTACATTAACATATAATATCAATTTTTCATTAAAAATTAAATGTGCTACATACATCACACTGAATGAAAACAAAAAAATCATTTAAAAATAGTCCAAATACATTATATACAATAAGATAAAATGAAAAATTACATAGTCAAATAATATTAATCAAAATGTCTCATGCATATAACATAACATATCAATAAATAAGTCTTTTTATTTTGTATTCATAGAAAGAAGTTTGTAATATGTACATGCCTTTATATATCTTCTAAAGATTTCAGTCTTTCTTCCTCAAATTTCTTTTTGGAAAAATGTTTTCCTTTTTTCATCCTTTTCGTAGGGGTCATAAGTGAATGGTGGAAATATTCTTAGACCTTCCAAAGACTTTACATGAGAGATTGTGACAAATGTTAACCCTGTTCTTTCTTGTTGCCCTATATTAATTGTAGCCTTTGAAAGAGTTAAACCTTGTGATTTGTGTATTGTCAATGCCCAAGCCAAATGTAAGGGTAGTTGTTGTGTGCGTCCCAATTGTATTGGAGTAATTGAAAAATATATATGAATTTTCATCTTCAAATGGTATTCTGGATTAACTGCAAAATTCAACCATAACATATGTTGGTGGCTCAGGTGGGGCACTTCTAGGTTCATATATTATATTTCAATTATACCCTAGAGCTCCATTTACAAGTCCTCTTTCTATCCAAACATTAGAGGTTAATATTACCCTTGCATCATTCAATCATTTCGTGTTATATTTTACACATTTTGTTTCTATCACTCAAAATAACACTTAAACGGTATTATAATAATTTAGCCGTAAGGCATTACATTGTGGGGTGAGACCTGCTTATTCTGACACAGATCAGAATATAAAAGTTAGAGATTAAAAATTGGAGCATACGTTAAAATCCGATGACCCTCATGGATTCACTGCAGCTCTGGCACCCACATGGCCTGCACCCCATGTCAAATGGTTTGGCCACCTTCACAGTCGAAGAATCTCTGATGGGGTGCTTCTTGTTGTTAAAAATGTAAATAAAGAGGATGTTCGCATTCATTCGTAATAATAATGCGATTGATGTTCCCGCTATCCTCGTCTCTTGCAGATACTTTCAGAATTCCCTCGGCGTCCACTTCAAATAAAGCACTAATATTTTCTACTCTGGATGGAGCAGCTGGAATGGTCAATACAAGCTTTCCTAGCAAAGTGTTGTGTGCCGTTAAAGATCACTCGCCTTCATACACATCAAAAGCCACTCGCGTATGATTGTCACATACAGTGGTGAAAATTGACTCCACGGCCGCACCATAAGCAACTGCTTCCTCTGGATTAACACTTTTACACAGCTCCTTTCCATCAAAGAATTCTCTCAATAATTATTGCACCTTTGGTATACGTGACTATCCTCCCACCAAGACAATATCATCGATCTAGTTTCTGTTTATCTCGGCGTCTTGCAGGCACTGCTTCAAAATTTCCATGCACTGTTCAAATAACTCAGCATTGAGCTCTTCGAACTTGGCTCTTCTCAACTTCATTTGAAGATCTTGTCCTTGGCAAAGACTATCAATTTTGATGATAGTCTCCACAGCCGAAGACAAACTCGTTTTTTTTCTCTCTCACATTTTGAATGAAGTCTCTGAAGATCCTTGGGACTGGCGCTGGCGCTCACATCCATTTCATATTTTCTATTGAAATATTGAACGCAGAAATTGACTACCCTACCAAATGCATATCCCCTCGCACAGCTTTCACCTCCATTTTATTTCCCTCAACTGTAACAATATAAACATCGAAAGTACCTCCACCAAGGTCAAAAACCAGGATGTTTTGTTTACCCTCTTTAAAGCATCCACAAAAATTATAAGTGATTGTGGGTTCATTGATGACGCGCATTACATTAAGGCCTCCAATCTTACCGGCATCTTTGGTTTCCCTTTTTGGTAATCATTAAAATAAGTAGGCACGGTAATCATAGCATTTCTTACACCAGAGTGTAAATACTATTCAGCTATCATTCTCATTTTCATCAATCACACCATGGACGAGATTTCCTCCGCTGCAAAATAATTTCTTGTCACCTTTGTAAACAACTTCAATCATAGGCTTGTCGTTATAACCAGAGATGACGGTGGAAGGTCATAATTTTGAGTCGATCTGCATGAAAGGATCGGTGTATGGCCTTCAAATAATTCACTTGGCATTAAAGACCTTGTTCACCGGAATAGTGGAAACCTGGAACTTGGCACCGTTTCCGACAAGTCTCTCATCAGAAGTGAAAGGAACCATAGATGGAGTGGTTTTGTTACCTTGGTCATTCACAATAATCTCAACCCTGTTGTGCTGCCACACTCCGACGCATCTATAAATTGTTCCAAGATACTCAATTAGGCATTAGATCACATATATTGTCGGTAGTTCTGCTCATGTTTTGGAGGAAGTATATAGTGGATTTACACTTACGAGTAAGCATACAACTAAACTAGTGATTACCTCCAGTTTAAGCAATTAGGAGTAGGCATTCACGCCATCAAAGTCACCCATAGTACGATCCTTGTCTCAATTTTTTTGAGTCTTCGGGTCAGGTATCTCTAAGACAAGACCTTGATCCTTGGTGAGCTCATTCCAAGCCAATCAACTTCACCAATAAACCAAGGCTCCTTCAAACCCGTCAAACAATTTTGAAGTGAGAGTAATTGAAAAATAATAATACTAATACGGTATTAATAGATGTAATACGAATGCTAAATTATACCCTTGCTTGTCATATGGCTCACATTAATGATAATCTCATACGTTACTTCCTTGATACCTTTCCATAGCTTCCCTTTCCTGCATCCTCCACTACCTCCTGATAAATCCTATCGGCGTTCCCATTGCACCCCTTAGTACTGTTCATAGCAGTGTTCTTTTATTCATTTTTTCTATGATGTTATGCATGACTCTTCATCTAAATTCAAATTTAATTCCTTCGAAAGATCCCTTTCAGTGTTTCCATCATACATTTCACGTACGATTGATAATATTAATATATATGAAACACTAAAAATAGTTTATGGGACTCGAAAGAATATTTTGTAAATAACGGAATGCATAAATCATTTTAACAAAACAATCATAAAACATTAACATTGATTATAATATGAAAGAATATACTGAATGTCAGATATGATGGTCATGCCAACTTTGTGGACGAATCAATTTTATACTATAACTGCATTAAAATAGCGTCCTCCAAAAACATATTATAGAATGTAATGAACATTTTTGATTGGTAATGGTAGTTTTTCTCATATAGCCAATTGGTTGACCTTTGCCTATGTGACTATTTAAACCTTTACCTTAGAAGCACACATTAGCCTCTCCGAGGCTATTAGAGGTATAAAAAAATTTAATGTGAATAAGGTTTATTACGATTGTGTAATATTCATATGATTTTTTTCAGGAAGAAATACTCAGCATAGGTGATATTGAAAAGATATAAGGTGGTATTGAAAATATATGCAATGGGGACTTATTCTGAATATCTGAAAGAACCCCTAGATTCCTCTATTTGGGCAGTCATGCTCCCAAGACCCTTGCCTAATCTCCCGAAGTTCAAAGGGGAGGGCAATTCAAATGCCCACATCAAGGCTTATGCGATTTCCATTCGAGAGCTACTCCCATGGGATGCAGTTGTTGTAAAGATTTTCCCTAAGACACTTGAAGGTATATAAGATCAAGAAAGTTGATGGCAATAGAGCCATGTGAAAAATGTCTAGTGTAGAGAAAGAATTTTGTTTGATATTTTATAATAAAATCTCCAACAATGTTGGTCCTATTTCAGTGGGTCCTCCCACGACAATGAAGAAATATTTTTTTCCCCATCTACATATATAATAAAACATTCTGTAAATGTAAGAGCTTGAAGAAATATCCTTAAAATTAAATGGAAATTCAAATGAACATTAAAGAATTTATGATAAATTTTATGTTATCATATTTGATAAGGTGATCTAAACAATCCCACATTGTAACACTTGACTCACAAAATTGAAACATGTGACATATGTGGTTAAAGTCTATATGGTTTTCCAACCCACCTTCTTTTGCACACACGTGGGCGCACTGCCCAACACACATGTATATGTACATATATACTTTACAATAACTAACCTCTTCTTATGACAATTATTCTACAAAATTTTAATATCTAGGAGAATTTTAGAATATTTTTTGGCATCCCTATGCTAAATTAAATTTTCCATTTTTTAGGTATTTTTTATGTTTCACAATTTAAATATATTATTAATAATCTATAGCAACTCACATATCAAACCCTTCCTCATAGAAAATCCACATGGTAAACCATAAAATTTCAATTCATTCATAATTAAATTATCCATCACATTTGCATTTAGGTAATATTTTAAGAAAATGATACAGTAATATTGAATCTTGAATTGAAATACCACATAATCCAAATTCTTCATTTTTACATATTTTAAGAAGGCTTATTTAAAATTGAATTCGATATACCATTGAAATCCAACATTACACAAATATATTTTTATTGGAGCATAGATTAAGAAGACTAATAAAAAATGATTATAGTGTGAAAACATAAATTAAATAGTGTGGAAATGGTATATTACCTAAAAATGCTATAAAATTTATGTGACCTACTAACAATTAATGTATATTTTAAAGAAAAACTCATTCCAAAATACAATATTGTGGATCATGTCACATATCCAACTGCAAGAGGTTGAAATGCCTCCAAAATACACACACACTTTGTAAACAATCCAGAAGCTTCAAAATAGTTTCCTTCTCATTCCTGAATCGACACTAATCTTTTTCAACATTACGATCCAATTTTTGTTTCCCACTATCTCTAAGAAAAACCCTAAATAAAAAAACCCTAAAATATAAAAAACCTAAAAAGTAAACACCTTGTATGGGTTCCAAATTTTGTGTACAAAAATACACCCTCATAAATGAAGGCGCATGATAAATCTTTCCTTATTCCAAAAAGCAAAACAAAAGATATAAAAACTCTAAATTCTAAACAAATCTAAAAAAGTTTCGAACAAATTTTAGACCACTAGATGAATGAATTTGGCCCCAAAAATGCCAAAAATGGCACCCAACCTTTGAGGAAATATTATTCATGACATATTAATAATCAAGATCTAACCCTCTAGAAAATTTCAAGGCTATCCAACAGTTGAATAAAAAATTATTGTCTTTGTTTGTAAGTTATGCTCCCGCATGTCTAACACTTTTGATATTTTTCATAATTTAAAATAACATAAAATTATAATAAAATAGAAATGTCATATTACTTAACCTTTTTTTCTTCATATTTTAATTACTTTAAATATAAAAACTAGTATATCATAGAAATGTTGAATTACCATATGTAATTATTTCAATATATTCATAAAAATGATATAAAAGTAAAATAATGTATAAGTGTCACATTGTATAGTGTGGAAACAATACGTTAACAAACAAATATTATATATCAATTTAATATAAATATTTGGGATCACTCTTACTTTTATAACATATTTTATAAATACTTATTTAAAATAATTCATCTAATATAATTTAATATAAAGGAGGTTCCAATAGTAAATAATTCATCTAAAATAAATAATTCTATGTACTTAACAATAATTAGCAAGATTAACTAATTTTTTTGATAAGGTTAAATATGAGGATTTCGAAAGGGCCTCATCCCCTTCTCAGAAAACTGAAAGATTTAAACATTACGACATAAAAAGAGACTAAAACAAGAAAATCAAAACACAATGAAACCAACTAAAAGTTAGCATACCACAAGCAACAAACTTCTAGCGAACTCACAACTAAACAAGCATCCATCCAACAATCCAACAATTCTTTTGTTACTCTGATAACACACTTGAATCCCTTAGAGAAAACAATCAATTTGCCTTGTCAACAGAGCCACCCCTTTTTTTTTCCTTATTTCCAGAGTCGAGAGTCATCTTTGTCTGTCCTTTTTTCTTCTTACCCACTATAATCCAATCCTTAGTCTCATCATCTTGGGTTACTAGGATAACTAATTCTAAGTCAATAGAGGGTTGAGGAGCCTCTAAAAGTGACAGGGATCCAAGTGAGTCCCCTTGACACTATCTTCAACTAGTTCATTATCTAAAAACCCCTCTATATTTGACTTGGTAACCACAGATCATCCTCACCAAAGACACCTAAGTGTCAAAGATGAGTATCCTTCCACCATTAATCCTTTTTTAGATCCTTTATTTTTAGCCTTTGATAGTATGTGGAAAAAATCCCAGTTTCAAAACACTTCCTACATATGAAGCGCAAAACTTTGTAATTCAACAGTTGGGTCCGTGATCTATCAAGGAATTTGAGCTTAATGTTATCTGTAAGATCGAGAGAGGATCCCATGTTCATGAGAATCCATGCATACATGGAGTGAGATATTATTTCTATTTTGGTGTTGGTATTCAAGTGTTTACCAAGCTCTAAACCTCGATAACCCATTAATTGGTCTCCAATGGTTGATAATCAAATCATAGAGGGCTGGAAGAGTCAGCCATAACCCAACAATAATATTAAGTGCATCATAATGTTTAGTTTATAGTTAAATAATATAGAATAGTTTATATTCTTATTATTTAAATATAAAATTTAGATTAGGTTTGTTAGTTATTAATTAACTAACTATTTATTAAATCGGGGTGTGCCCCGTCACTTAATATGGACATAACCCTTCGGGTTATTTAAATATGACTATGTAGGTCATATTCATTAGATTACGTGAATCATTTGGATTCTGGGTAAATACATGGAGTAGAAGTGAGGGAGGAGTTACTGGACTGGGTTGTAAAATGTTTCTCTATAGTGGATTATTCTTTGGTGGTTTTTTACCCATTTACGAGTTTTCCACATTACATACGGTGTCACTGTGTAATTAATTTTATGTTGTTATTTATGGTGTGCACATTTATATTTCCACTTATTAATGTATGTTAACCTAACATTTAATTTAGTTGGTAAATATACCTTTCACCCCTTGTTTGACATGGTACCAGAGCAGATTTAATAAATTAAGTATAATCCTAATGTAACCTAAGGTTATAACGGTTGGGAAGGTAGTTAAAATATTTGAAATATTATTTAATCCCCCCTTCCCATAGTTCGTTGGTTGGTTGGTTGGATGATTAATGTTTTTGGAAATGAATGGTGTGTGCATATGTGGAAAATTTGTATATTTTAACCGCGTATGGTAAGGAATTCAAGAAAACTAAAAGAATTTGACAAGAAGACCTACAAAAAAACATAGGTAATTTAAAATATTTGTTATTATTCTATAAAAACCTTTGTCTCAGGTAATATTGTTTTTACTATTTGAAATGAAAAACCCTATTTTAGCATTCTGAAAAAAAAATTGAAATATTTTTAAATGGGCCATAACTTGGCATAGTTTTTAAAATTTTGATATTTTTTTAAATAAAATATATGGTACTATAGTTTTATAACATATTCTATTAAATATTAATTAATTATAAATACTGTAATAATGGGTTATATAAACCTAACTGGTCTGCTATACCTAAAAGTATTTTTATAAGCGGTATGAAACTATTAATTAATCTATATTGGCCCCCTCCTTTTTCTATGATCAGAATTATAGTTTAAATCATTTTATAAACTATAACATATATACTTTTGAAACTATACATAAATTATATGTATGTAGTTTCATATTATTTACAAATATCTATTTTAAATTTTTTCTAAATTTGAGGCTATAAACTATATAATAAAAAATTTATTTTATGAGATTTTTATAACATATATTATATATATTAATCTAAAATACACCCCAATTACTATTTAATTTGAATTCCTGCCCCGCATATATATAAAATCCCTCAAAAATTCTTTTTAAACTTATTTTCAACATGTAAGAATTGTTAATATAGATTTTTTTATATTTTTTTCCTAAGTTTAAATGTTAAAAATCTAAGGTGTAAATATATCTCCCATAGAAAGATATTTTACGAAATAGGTGATATTTTTTTAGTAATGATTGATTTTTTAAGAAAAATATTGGTTGAATATGTGTTGGAATAATTTATTCTAAATTATGACTAAATGTATTTTCCAAATATGTAAGGTGGTATACACAAGTTATTATTTTAATTTGAAAAGACTTATAATTTTATTAAACTGTTAAATTATCCTTGATAGCATCAAACTATATAATATTGGGAATTTGATGATTGGTAGAAGGTTATTTAATAAAAATATTCTCTCACCTATATATACGTTTAAAAAGTAATATAACATTCTTTTTCTTATACCTTTAAATTGTAAATGTCCAACCACTTAATAATATGCGGTTTAATAATAACATAGAGCAACAATGTTAGAAGTACTTAGTTGAAATTGATTATGTGTGGTGCTAAAGGTGAAATCGACTTTGAAATGATTTCATTTTTCAAGAGACTTGGTATTTTAAATTTTTGGATAAACATGAATATTAAATGTATGTTTGTTTTTTTGGATTTCTAAAAGTATTGTAAATAGGAGCGAGTTATTACGAGGTATTTTTGTAAGATGTTCACTATTTTATATCAGTGACCGTTCGAAGCCATTTCTCATCAATTTTACTGTTCAACACTGAGACCAAATTACATGAAGAATGTTGAGCCATTAGGTGTCACATTTATTTCAAACATCTACCGATTGTTGTTTCATTCATGGCTCACAAAATGTGAGTTTTCGTTGCAATGAGAGAGATCATAAGCTACCAGGGAGACAGGTTTGGGTATAGACATTCCCATCTAAACTGTTTGGAATAGAAACTTTAAGACGGATCATATAGTTTTACATTACACTGAATTATCTTTAAGGAAAAACTTGCATTGAATGGAAGGATTTTCTTTTCTCACCGAACTGATCAATCAGTAATCCTAGTGTTTAAGCCATGTTTTATTTCGAGTTAATGCACAATGTACATTGAAATTGACTAAATTGGTCATTTAGAGCTTATGAAAACTATAATTTGAAGGGAGCTTTTCACATAACCATTGATTAATTATTGTAGCTCTAAAATATTAAGTCACAATTAAATGGAACAAGAGAATAATTTGATATGATTAACATTGCTCTGGATTGATTATCTAATTAAAATTCACCAAAAGGATTTGCGAGAAATTTCATATTGAATCTTGCTGAATTCATTAGATCAATTCAAAATTAGAATACATCATGTTTAGGCATTACATTAAATCCTAACAGAATTGAAGAAGGAATTGTACACTACAAAATGAGTCGGGGTTAAAATTTTGATACCGAATTCATGTCTAGCATCGACAATCATTTTCCTGATTTGTGAAAAAATCTCAATGAATAAATGGAAAATTTAATACCATGTTACAATGATGTATTCGATCAAGCAAGGTTTTTTATGATTCCTAACTTCTGATTGACACATTTATCATCATGATTACATATTTGAAACTTTAAACAAAATTGAGGAGTTTCATATCAGAACTAGAAAAAGTGTATCCAACCTAGATGGACGTTCCTGGAAACATTGGGGTAACATTAACAATCCTTCCACAATCAAATAACCATGAGCATTTTATTGATTTTGCCTTAAAAACAACATTGGCATGTTCATTGGAAAAAATCTTAGTCAACCATCGTTTAACAAGCAAATACCAAAAGCTCCAACAAAGTAGTTTCCCATGCCTTATTTTATCAATGTTTGTTTATTTTCAACCATAAATTCCATGAAATAGAAAGGACTAACATACTGTAGTTGGGAATTTGTAGAAGTCGGGCTTGGAAAATAAGTTTGGCCTATTTCATTTCATAATGGATAACCAAATAGTTGGATCTTCTCCTTCTTCGACTGATATTTCTTTCAATTGGGATAATAGGCCTTCTTTTGTAAACAAGGGTATATTCCCTTTCAGTATGAACTATTTGCCTAATTAAAAAAAATGAAACCAACAACTTGGTCAACCAAACCGCCAAAGAGAAAGGGAACAAATGCAAGTGTACATTTGCTTGTAATAAATTGAACTTTGCAAATAATATATTTTACAATAAATGTCTATGAAATTTTTGAATTCGGTTGAAGCACCAATAAAAGCTCACAGTTGGTTATGTAATCTTAGTGAAGATAAATCAAAATTTGTAATTAAAATTTTGACATTTAAAAATATTCAGTATTAAAGGATATGTTAGTATTTGTGAGAACTATAGTAATGATGGCCTGCAGATAATATAATTAAAAAAATGGATAAAAGGTACAAAATTGATTAACAATACTTAAAATTAGATTCCAAGATATAAGGCCTATAGTGAAATCTGCCTTTTGAGGCAGTAATAACCTTCAATATGTTTTTACGTATTTTTATGTGCCTTGGTCAAAGGTTATGTGTACCCAAAGGATTACTTTGAATTATTTTCAGTTGGTAATTTAAGTTCACAGTGATTTGATGACAAAAAAAAGATACCTCTCCTCTCTTGTAACCACCCCACAAGTTATTTACAAATTTCTTATGTTTTAAAACTGTGGACAATTAAATGAGTTTTGAGTGTTAAATAAGCACCTATGTCTAGATCATAAGTTTTCCAAAACTAAAAAAAAAATTCACTCAAGATTTCAATTCAATTTTTTGATATCGAACATTTTTCATGGGTTCTTTTAATACAGCCTAGTTTGTGTGTTTCGATTAATATTTATAGTATATGGGAGTTAAAATTTTTTGGGATTGATAAATCATCCTGATGTTGAATGGACCTACAACATTTGAAAAAGAGGATAGAAAGTCAGAATTCATGTGCTTGCAAACTGTTTTACTAGTTGAAAATGGAACATGGAGAGAGCTTTTACCAGAAACATGTAACAGGTGATAACATGAAAGCCACATATCAAGGCATTCATAAGTACAAAGGCTATTTAAATTTTATTATATTGTGGTTTTAGCCACATATATGAAAGGAAGTAATTTCCAGTCGGTTCATATCAGAAATCTGGAAACTAGTATGAAACTTGGACAAATTGGAGTCGATGCAAGAAGGTACATTTAATCAAAAAACTATTAAATTGGTTTTAGAGATTATGAAAACTCCTTGAAGGGAGATTGAAATTAGTGATTAATCTATGTAACTCAATAAAAAATATTAAGTCACATTAATGGAATCTGAGCAACTAATTTGATTCCTCATAAATTATTATTTTATTATCCAATTAAATATTCATGAAAAATTTAGAAATTTCATTTCAATTTTGAATTCAAAGTAAATCCGAACAAGACATTCCAAATTTTCAAACCCTTAGTAATCTTTTTGTTTAATGTTTGAAGGTTATGACTAATTTTTGTTCAAAAGTACCTATTTGCCACATAGGTCACTATTTTAAAAAGAAAAAGGTTAAACCTTCTAGGTTTAAAAGAATCAAAAATCAACTTTTAATGTGACTTGCTAATAAAAACAAGAAACCAGGAAACTTAAAAGTCAGTTTTGATGGTAAATGTCATAATTGTGGGAAATTTGGACATAAAAAAGAGGATTGTAAATTTAAAAATAAGTCAAATTTCAAAAATCAGAAATGGAATAAATCATATCAAAATCAAGATAATGATGATGATAAATAATCATAGTGCTAATATAATAGCTTTATAAATTATTTCTAAATAAAAAGTATATTTTCTATTTCATAATTATTTTTTTCCATATTTAAAGATGAGTTAGTTTAATTAAAATAACTACAAGTGAAAACATACAAAAATAGATATATGTATTTTAAAATTTTGCTCCCTGTTTTTAGTTTATTCAAAAATAGAACTGTGTTCTATTTTTGCATGAATTAAAAAGTGCTTTATGACATGATAAGCTTGGAATGTATGAAGCATTGTCATCTTTTGAATCTCTATGGGAAGTATTCATAGTTGTGGATTATGTTTTCAGTGTCATTATTCTTGTATAACTTGATTATCTGATATGTTATCAATTCTTATCTCATTTGTAAAGGCTTACAATAAGATAATGAAGATATTTCTTAGTATACAAAACTAAAATATTATTATATGCATATCAAATAACACTTGGGGATGCCCTTGCATTTGTATTGGAGACGTCCAATACTGATTGCATCTAATATATATTTTCAAGAGTAGTATGTTGAATTTTTTCAACATATTCTAGCATGGTTAGTTGTTAAGTATATTGTTATGTTAGTTGTTTTACAACTTGTGTTTAAATTTTATAGTTGGTTAAAAGTGAAATTAATAATGATTTATATATGCTTATTATGATGTCTATGGATATTGTGACTCTAACCATGTTGATGTTGTGTTAGATATAAAATATAAATATGTGTTCAAGTTTTTTGGTATAGGAACCATTCTTGGAACAACTAAAAGAAACCAAATAATCTCCATTTCTTCTACTGAGGTAGAGAAGTACAATGGAATAAGTAAAGAAGCCATATGGCTGAAGCGGTGTTGGAAGAGATACACATGGAAGTTGAAGGAAGTATTCCTATTCTATGTGGTAGTCAGAGTGGTATTACTCTTGATAAAGAATCCAGTTCAACATCAGAGAATGAAGCATATTGAATTTCATATATGTGTTATCCGAGAGAAGGTTCTCTATGGTGATAGAGATCTCCAGTTCTATCGGATTGAAGATTAAGATTGTAGTTATGTTTACGAGCCATTGTGTGTTGTAAAATACTACAAGTGTGTGTAATGCTTGGCCTTTTAAAGTTTCCATTGAGGGGGAGTGTGCATGTAATGTCACCTCCTAATGGTCGGCCAATTTTTGACTCCTTCTCCTCTATACTTCTACTCTAGTTTAAAAGCATTGTAAAATATCTTGTATGATCTAAAGTAAACTAATAGAGTTTACATGATAGAGTTTATGGGAAAAATATAGTCCAGTGTGCATCTATTTGTAAAGGAGGTCCTTGTGTTATAAAAGGCTCCTAGAGATGCGGTATAAGAATATTTCCATGAGAAACGGTGAGATGTAGTCTCACAAATCATGCTTAGCCTAAATCATATGTCTGATTTATGGATTCCAAATCCTTTTATACCAAAAGGTAAGTTGAGCATGATGAAGGTGTTATAATTCCTTCAAAATTACATGTGCTAGCCTAAAACCTTTAGGGTTTATGGATTTGTAAATCTGTTGTACCAAAGGCAGGTAATGTTGGCATATGGATCCCCACTTAATATTAAGGGGGAGTGTTAGAACATAATATTAAGTGCATCATAATGTTTAGTTTATAGTTAAATAATATAGAATAGTTTATATTCTTATTATTTAAATATAAACTTTAGATTAGGTTTGTTAGTTATTAATTAACTAACTATTTATTAAATCATGTGCCCATCACTTAATATGACATAACCCTTCAGTTATTTAAATATGACTGTAGGTCATATTCATTAAGATCACGTGAATCAATTTGGATTCCAGGTAAATACATGGAGTAGAAGTGAGGGAGGAGTTACTGGACTCACAACTTGTAAAATGTTTATCTATAGTGGATTATTCTTCAATGGAGATTTTGCACAGTGCAAATATTTTAGCAAGTTAATACATTTGTTTATTTTTGTTTGTGGTCGGTTGTATAACCGTTTTTCCCACGGTTGCCTCCCTCGCGGCCTATATAAAGGCGCATTGTGCTTGTATTCTTTAATCATAGCAATACATTCTTCTTCTTTGCAGCGCCCATCATTGGTTTCAGAGCAGGTCGTGCGTGAAAGAGAAAAGAGCAGACTGGTGCGAGTGAAGTGAGTTCCTGTCCCTTTTTGGAAAAGAAGAGCGTGACTGGTGCGTGAAGGAAGAAACGAAGACTGTGCCGTGTGAAGGAGGTGCAAACGTTGCCTGTCCCGCGTGTTTTTATTTTGCTGCAGGAGTGTGCGTGAAGGAGTGTGCCTGTCTCCGTTGAAGGAGGTGCTGTGCCTTGACTGGAGAGTTTCTTTGCGTGAAGGAGCAAGAGTTGACTGTGCGTGCGTGAAGAAGAAATTTGTGCGTGAAGACTAAGCATTTTGCTGTACGTTTTTTTTGCTGGTGCGTGAAGGAAGAGAGACTGAGCCTGGACTGTTGCCATTTCTTTTGCTGTGCGTGGAAGGAGGAGAGGAGATGAGCCTGTCCCTGCGTGAAGGAGGAGAGGGTGTTCCTTGCGAGAACTCTAACCCTTGCGTGAACTCTTATCTGTGCGTGGAGAGTGAAGTGCGCCTATTCTGGTGCGCCTTCTTTGTTGGCTGTGCGTGGAGATTCAGAAAAGGAGACTCATTGCTGGAGCCCAGAGCAACTAAGAAATCCTCTACTGGAGAAAGGAGACTCGTGCATGCTGGCAAGATTCGTGAATCCAACGTGAAACCCCTGTATGTGTAAGCAAAGATGGGAAATTACAAAACTGTGTGTGTGCGTATGTCTCAAATTTTCAGATGCACAAAGCACCGCGAGCAATGCACCAAATATTTGGGCATTGAATGACAACGAAGACACCACTGGGCTGTTCTTTGCCTTGATCAACGAGCTACACAACACTGGGAACATTCTCTTTGACGAGATTGTGCGCCGAGGACTGTTGGAATACTTTTGGTTCGACGTTCGATGTCAAGCACGGCGGATTCGTGCAGAACTTGAACGTGGTTATGATGCAGATGACGAACGCGAAATAGAACGCCCACAGGAGCGTCGGCGTCTCACTGCACGAGCCTATAGAGCCCATCTTCGGGACAGATTCCTTCAGTAAGCATTGTAGCCATTTTGAAAAATAAATAAATAAATAAGATACATTTTTGAGTTTTTGAAAATGTCTGCTCCAAAAATATTGCTATCCGATGCCCAACTCTTGAAAGGGCCAAATTTCGCCGCATGGAAAACCAAAATGCGGACGATTCTTCAATTCGAAGATCTTTGGGGGATTGTCTCTGGCAAAGACGCCCCTCCCACAGACGATGATCTGTTGGAAAAATATGAAAAGGCTGATGCGAAAGCACTAATGCTCATCACCCTCAGTCTTTCTGATGAGGTGCAGCCATACATTCGGGAAGCAACTGCTTCTTCTCAGGCATGGAGCGCATTGTGTACCATCTACAAAGCTAAGAATCTGACGTCAAAGTTGCAACTTCAGACAAAGCTTCATACGATGAGTATGCATGAAGGCGAATCAGTAGAAGCCTTCTTGCGGCGTGTAGCTGAGTTACGTGCAGAACTCTCTGCACTCGGTGAACCAGTGGACGACAAGTTGCTAGTCCCGCTCACCCTGCGAGCTCTTCCTTCACGGTTTCAGACACTGATCACCACGTTGACAATTACTCAACAGGAGGTGAGTTTTGCAACCCTGGTGAATTATCTCCAGCAGGAAGAAGCCATGCAAAATGTACAAGAAGCCTTCGAAGACAAGGCTCTCATCACGAGGCAAAAACATAAGCCTCGGAAAGGGCAATCTGCCCCCCAAAATCAGAAGCAGCATGCTCAGCAGCCATCTTCACAGCGGCCACCACAGCGGCCACCCCAGAAGCAGCATAATCACAAGGCAGATCGGTGGTGCCACATTTGCTCCACGGATACGCACACGACTGCGAACTGTTATTACAACGGTCGCAAGTATGGAAATTCTGGCGAAGAGAGCACTTCTGGCCGAGGATATTCCAAGAAATCCCGATGGCATGCTCGTAATCAGAGGCAGAAGGGCCACATTGCTGCTCAGCAGGATGCCACCTCCGATGAAGAGGTACCAGATACAACTCATTCTGACATTGTTCTAGTCTCACAGACTTCGCAGCCGTCAGAAGATGTCTGGTTGATTGATTCAGGCACCAGCAAACACATGACTGGCAACAAGAAGTTGTTCCATACTCTGAGTGACCGGCCCACTGGAGATCGGATCACCATTGCAGACAATCAAGAGTATATTGCAGCAGGGATTGGTGATGTCATCATTCCTCTTGGAACACGAAGATGTACACTGACAAAGGTGCTCTATGTTCCAGGTTTGACTTCAAATCTTTTGTCTGTAAGTCAACTTCTTAACCATAGAATGCAGGTTGAATTCTTTGTTGAGAAAGGGGTCAAGTCCTGCATCATTTCCCAGGGAGAGTCAGTCATTGCTCAAGCATTTCTGAAGGGCCGTCTATTTGCACTGGATGCGGTCACTTCATCTAGCGTTGCTCTCTCTGCATCAACGGCAGAGTCCACTGCACTTTGGCACTTTCGATATGGTCATCTTTCTGCCGGGGCTCTGCATCAACTCAGTGCGAAGGAAATGGTAAGAGGGCTTCCTCCACTCTCCCATTCCTTACCTGTTTGCTCAGGATGTCTTGCGGGCAAACAACATAGAGGTCCATTCAAACAGAGCTCTTATCATTCTACAGAGCATCTTCAGGTCGTTCACACCGATCTGTGCGGACCCCTGCCAGCTAGCTTTCAAGGTTTTGTGTACTTTCAGCTCATCATTGATGATTACTCACGGAAAATGTGGGTATATTTCCTTCGGAAGAAGAGTGAGGCACTTGCAAATTTCCAAACCTTCTACCAGCAAGCCACCAGGCAGTCTGGGAAGCCTCTTCTTCTCCTCCGCTCAGATCGAGGGGGGGAATTTGTGTCAAAGAAGTTCTTAGCATACCTGAAGCAGCATGGCATTCAGCAACATTTGACTGCTCCCTATACGCCCCAACAGAACGGGATTTCCGAGCGCCACAACAGGACTGTCATGGAGATGGCTCGTTGTATGCTCTCGACCGCCAAGTTGGAGGATCAGTTTTGGGCAGAAGCAGTCCAGACAGCAGTGTATTTACTCAACCGGGCACCCACGAAGATCTTGCAGAACAAGACACCGGAAGAGGTATGGACTGGTCGTAAACCTTCTATTCATCATTTAAGAGTTTTTGGTTGTACTGCATATATGCATGTTCCAGATAAGAGAAGGAAGAAGATCGATCCAAAGACACTGCCATGTCTTTTCTTGGGGTATAGTACTACCTCAAAGGCATATCGTCTCATGGATCCTGAGACGAAGAAGATCTACGAGAGTCGAGATGTGGTATGTGATGAGTCGTCCTTTGACTCCTTGCCACACAATGGAGATCCAGTACCGACCTCGTCACATAGATTGCTCACACATCCAGATGATGAGCAAGATGATTCTTCTCAGAGAGAAGAAGAGCTGAGTGGAGACTTGTTCGTTGATCTTGGCACACTGGAAAACACATCTTCACATCAGCAGCGCCAACGTCTGAAATGGGTCCAGAGTACTATCAGGGATGCACACCTGAACTCACTTCCTGGTACTTCTACGGGAGTTAGAACACGAAGTCAAGCTAGACATGAGGTAAATTTTGCACTCATGAGTTCAGTTGTTGAGAGCACCGAACCTGACACTGTTCGTGAGGCATTAGACCAACCACAGTGGAAACAGGCTATGGATGCTGAATATGATTCCCTGATTCAGAATCGGACGTGGGAACTTGTCGATCTGCCTCCAGGTAAGAAATCCATTGGCTGCAAATGGATTTTCAAAACAAAATATAAGGCAGATGGTTCAATCGACAAACACAAAGCACGACTTGTTGCAAAGGGTTATGCTCAGCAAGAAGGAATTGACTATGACGAGACCTTTGCACCCACTGCGAAGATCAAAACCATCAGAGTTGTATGTGCACTGGCAGCACAAAATGGATGGAAACTTCAGCAGATGGATGTCAAGAGTGCTTTTCTAAATGGTGATCTACAAGAAGAAGTGTACATGGCCCAACCTGAAGGGTTTGTAGACGAGCATCAACCACACAAGGTATGTCGTCTGATAAAGTCTCTTTATGGACTTAAACAAGCACCTAGGGCATGGTATATAAAAATTGATGATCACCTATTGCAGCATGGATTCACTCGTAGCCCCTCAGATACAAATTTGTATATCAAGAAGGTAGGAACAGAGATTGTCATTCTGGTTTTGTACGTAGATGATCTTGTGATCACAGGAAGTTCTGACAATCTTGTAGATGATGTAAAGAATGATCTGAAGAAATCCTTCGACATGACTGATTTGGGGCTACTTCACTATTGTCTTGGCTTAGAGATATGGCAGAAGAAGAATCATATCTTCGTCTCCCAGATGAAATATGCCAAGACACTCCTGGAAAAGTATGGGATGTCAGATTGTAAACCAATGTCCACACCTATGGAAAAAGGTTTGCAATTATCTAGATTCCAGGATTCACCACAGGTAGATGGCACTCACTACAGGCAGCTTGTGGGGAGTCTCATTTACTTGACTTATACCAGACCAGATCTTTGCTTTGCGGTGAGCTATCTCGCCAGATTTATGCAGGAGCCGAAGAAATGTCATTGGATAGCAGCAAAGCATGTGTTGAGATATGTCCGAGGTACAGTTGACTTTGGTCTGGAGTATCAGAAGAACACTCAGTTCTTCTTACAGGGATATACAGACTCGGACTATGCAGGATCCGTTGATGACAGGAAATCCACTTCAGGATATGTTTTTCATCTCGGGTCTGGACCTATCTCGTGGATCAGCAAGAAGCAAACTGTTGTTGCTCTCTCATCCACTGAGGCTGAATACCGCGCTGCACGAGGAGCTGTGTGCGAAGCAATTTGGTTACGTCGCATTCTTGCAGATATAGGGATTCCTGAAGAGAAACCTCCCATCATTCACTGCGACAATCAAGGTGTGTTGAAGCTTGTGAAGAATCCTGTTTTCCATGAACGAACAAAGCATATTGAGGTCGAATGTCACTACATTCGTGAACAGGTCTTGAACCACCAAATTCAGCTCCAGTACTGCCCTACTGATTCTCAGGTTGCAGATATTCTCACCAAGCCTCTCGGCAAGGTGAAGTTTGATTTGTTTAGGGGGTACATTTGTAAGAGCAATGTATTAAGGGGGGGAATGTTAGCAAGTTAATACATTTGTTTATTTTTGTTTGTGGTCGGTTGTATAACCGTTTTTCCCACGGTTGCCTCCCTCGCGGCCTATATAAAGGCGCGTTCTTTGTATTCTAAAATATAGCAATACATTCTTCTTCTCCTATTTTTTTCAGATCCTTTTGTCTAAATTTTTTGATGGTTTCTATACCAATCCTTTCTCTTCTGCTTAACATTCAATTTGGGTAATCAAGATCCGCAAACTATGTTTTTCCCCATTTAATAAAAATGAATCACTGATTTTATTGTTTATTAGGATTAATCTATAGTGACATGAATGATTTGTTATCGGGATTATTACATGGAAAAATCTAATTTTTTTAAATTTATTTGTAAATATACATTTTCTTTGGAAATACGACTCACTCTAATCAATTTTTTTTTAAAGCGAAAAAAACCAAACTTTGGACGTTTCATTTTGAGTTTTGACTCCATGTTTATTTGGTTATTCAGCATACTCTGATTAAATCATGTGCTATTTCCCATATTCAGAGCAAAAACTGTCCCAGGCGAGCATTCTTTGATGAAGGATTTTTTCTCCAGCTTGAAACAAACCCTCATTTTCATGCTGGGGATTTTTTTTGATTATTTTGTTTGCAAGCAGTCTTACGTTGGAATCTAGAAAAAAATAGTTTCTTCGCTTGTTGTATATTAAGTATGTAATGTGTAGTTTTTAAAACATTGTGTTGGTTCATAATTTTTAATTCTTTTTTTTGATGTCGACCCAAAAAATGAACCAATCACACCATTACAACCCCGACTGCAACTGTAGGAATGCCTCCTGGCGTAATTATAATTATATTTACTATTTTTTGTTACTTAAAATTTGAATTTATCTTATCATGGACATTTTTCTAAAAATAATTATTACTTGTTTCATTAATAATTATAACTAGGACTTCCATTTATCTATTTTACATAAGTCTATCCACAATTTATGGTTATTCATCCTCTATAAATATTTCCATGATTTCAATACTTTTCATGATTTGTGGTATTCTCCTTCAAAACTAGTTAAAAGCATAGCTTTAGAGTCAGTTCAAAGATGGAGGATTTGAAGGGATCAAATTCTTAATGATGCCAAGCCTAGAGTTGAGTAGATTATTAAAGTAGTTACTAGCATACCTATATTAGATAAATATATGTAAAAAATGCTCAGAGTTATTATAGGTAAATAAATATAATCAAAATGCAAGAAATCAAGGGTGATAAATACCTTAAATTATAATAATGTACAAAGAATTATTTATATACACATAAATCGAAAAAAATTCATCCATATGTATTTTATTGGAAAACCTAAAATAGTAAATTTAATATATTTATTAAAAAGTGCAACAAGAAAGAAAACCCCTATTTAAATGCCATGGTTAAATTCAAATTTACTATTTACAAAAACCCTAAAATAAAAAATCTTACATTTTCAAACTTTTACAAATCAAAGTGTATATATAATATAATGTGGCTAAAATAACAAATCTTAAAGTTGAGTGGGCCGTAGTTTTTATTTCATAGGAACAACATCAGACTCTTCCACTCTGCTCCAAGATACAATTATATGATGCCTATAAACATCAATTACTATAATACATGGGTGAGTTGGATCTCAAATGTGAAGGAGAAACGATAGTGGAGTAGAGGTTAGAGATTATAAGGTAAAAAAGAGGAATATTAGCAGAGTGTAAAGCCAATCTCATAAGTCAAAGTGAATAATACATGAATGTTAAGGTTTTATGTCAAGGTCAAAGGAGATATATAATATCTATAAGCTGTAGTAATATGAGTTGAATGGTGAGCTCACACATAGAGACATAACTAGTAGTGGAGATGGATCTCACGTACTACAGAGTCACAAACCGTATGACATTTACTTGTCAAAAATCAATAATTATATTTATATATAGTGTTATTTTTAATATATAAAAATCCCAATTAAAAAATTCAAATGTAATTGGAATGAGTAAATACAGTTCTAATATATATTTTAATTCAATGCATAAGGAATTTAGATACATGTAATCATATTTGAGTGCAAATTTAGTAATAGTTTTTTAGTATTTTGTGTATACACCTAAATTTTCACTTTTCATCTTTTATACCTATTACTAACAATTTACCTTGTGCAAATAAGGGCCACTTATGCATCTATTTCTTGAGTGGATTCGTTAATGGGCCTGCCGAGAATGGGGTATGATTATTCACATAATCGTTATGGGTTAGAGACATTACATAGAGAGAATATCATTATGTGGTCTTAGCCTTAATTTTCATTGAAATAGTCATCCTTGTCCTTTTATGTCTCATACACATTGCACTCTTGACACCTTGCTTGCATCTCACAACTTCACACCTTGTTCATTTATTTTCTTAATACATGACACCTATTTTCATTTTGCATGACATTTTTCATCCTTGGCCGACACCATCGCCCATGGGAAATGGTGTCGGTGTTAGGTTTTTCCCTAGCTAATGCCATCACCCACGGGTGATGACATCGTATATACACACACCACACTTTGACATTTATGAAGGAAGGAAGCCAAAATCATAATAACTTCCACCTTCTCTTCTATTTTGTGCCAAAATCACATCTATTCGTTCACCCCTTGGTTCATCTTGCACTTGACTTGGATTGGGTTAGACACTCTTCTCCTTGGTTGGAATTCTTGCATTACTCAGTCATCTATATTGAGTCTAGGACAAGAAGAATTTTCTCCTTCTCCACTAAATAATTATTCGTTCTCGGTGTGCCACTTCTCGTGAGAGATAGATGCATCAACGAACACCCCATAGGTAAGTTCTCTAACTCTCTTTTTCATTTTACAAAGATTAGTTCATATCACTTCCCCATTTTTCTATGTTATCTTAATGTTATATGCGCATTGATACTAGTTAACATAGACTCTTATTTGATCAACACATCTTTCCTTTATTTACATTTCATTTATATTGTGCATGCTTGTCCTTATCCTTTTATTGATCTACATCATCTCTTCACCCATTTACCGATATCTTAGGAGGGCAATCTCATCTAACTTGAATGTGGGCCTTAGAAACCCTAGGTTGACCTAGTGTAGGGATTACTACCCTCTGAATAAGTGATCTTAGTGCTCACTGTAGCCCCTTTAAATCTATCCAATGTATGTCAGTCCATGCACGTCTCTTATTCTTTGCCTTAATACCCTTGTGGAATGGAAGAATTAGGAGTGCAAGCCATTGAGATACATTCTTGTCTGGCCATACATTTCTAGTGAACCCGACATGAATCCTACATGCATTCTAATTGAGAAAAACTTGTTACAATCATCCATATTCAAATTTGATCTTATTACGAACATTTGAAAATCATAAAAATATCAAAAACTAATCTACACATACACCATCGCCCAAAGGATATCTTGTATATTTTAACATACTTATTCATAAATGTCATTGGCTCCTATGCAAATCTTCTTGCATGACCAATCCCTTATGTTGTTACAAAATTTCTTCCAGATGACATCGGAACATGTGTAAAATTATTTGCATGGTCGATTGTGTTTGTAAGCTCCATCTCAAAACATGTTATGAATGAGACCATCACTCCATCATGGATTATCTGGGCCTAGGTTTGTTGATTATGTTGTGTAGACATTTCCTGAGACTTATCATCCTGAAGCTAAATTCCCCTTTTGCATGGATTGTTGTGTTGTAGGAGCACCTAGAAAGAATCCTTCTCCCCACCACAATGGCCCACCTGAGGATGACGAAGAATAAAAGAAAAATGATGATACCTTTGATCATCCTCTTGAGATTTAGAAGTTTCTCTCTTAGTTTCTCCAATACAAAAATGAATCAAAAGAAATGCTTAGCAAATGTCTTCTTGAATTTGTCTCTGAACAACTTGACAATAGGGTAGAAAAAGGGAAAGGTCTAAAAGTAGGTTCATATGAGAATGCCTCTAATTCTGACCCTACCAATCTCATTCTCCAACTTATTGATAGGATGAGCCAACAACAATCTGCTACTACATCTCAATTCCTTCAAATGCAAGCCAACATGGCTCAATTAGTCAATCGCCCTACAACGGGCTCTTGGGGCACCACACCCCCTCCTTTTCCAAATGGGCCTAATGGGGTTCCCATCACCAAGTCCCCTTTCCAAAAAAAGGTCTTAAGAGCAGTCCAACAAGAGCCTCTAACACCTTACATTGCTAGCATGGATATTGGTGGCATTGCTCCTTCTATCTCCTACGACGGGTCTACTGATCCCACCCTTCACATCAAGGCCTTTGGTAACTTTTACAAGGAATGGATAAGAAAAAAATCATATGTTGCCACCAAACTCCTAGCTAAGACTCTCACTGGAGATGCTTTGGATTGGTATCATACTTTACCTCCTAATTCCATAGTTGAGCTAGAGTCCTTGGTGACAACCTTGGTAAATGAATTTCAATATCATGATCTACCTGAGAATAATATCAATGCTTTCCATTAATTGCCAACAATATGAAAATGAATGTACATAAAGATTTCATCAAGCATTGGAAGACCCTATCTACACGAGAAGAAAACACAACATGCCTAATGATAACCTCTTCCAAATTTTCTTATGAGCTCTTGAACCTCGCCTTCAATATAAGGTGAGGTCCTTTTCTCCCACCTCCCTAGAGGAAGTCTTTGAACAAGTCAAAAGGAAATATTATCTCATGAGGGAATTTAAGAAATATCCTCCTAAGATGACAAACTAATAAACAAGTCCAAATCCTTTAATGTTCTAAGAACAAGAACATGATAAATGACAAAGTCTCTAATACTCTTCCTCTTGCTGCTTCTTCGAATATGACTATTTTTAACATTGATCAAAAAACAAACTAACAATAGGAATCAGCCTAACTATCATCAACCATTGAGTAAGGAAGAGTTGAAACATCACTTACATAAGCCATTGAGCATGATCTTGGATCCTTCTTGACTTGTTCCTAATTGGCGTGATGAAAGCTAATTTTGTTGGTGGCATGCTAATTGGGGTCACTCTCATGAAAAATGTCACGGAATATGAATGGTTTCCATCAAATGTTTTACTAGGTCCCCAATTTTACTATGATACCATCACTTGGGATCATTTGAGTGAAGCGGTCAAATCCCATGATGTGGCTCAACAAAAGGATTGTCACGAAGCTATCAACCAAGATAATGAGAAGCTATAAATCTTCTCTAATCCCATACCTAATCATAATGTTGCTGAGAGTTCTAAGAAACAAGAAAATTATGCAGCTAATGTAGTCTACACTGTATATCCTCCTAAAAATATTGTTTCAATTAATGATGTAAAGTATGCCACAACTTATGTAGAACTTGGATATCCCACATCATTCTAACCTTAGACTCACAGTGTTATATATCCTTATGTACCTCAAAAATAGGCTTCCCAAAGTAAAAATTTACCTCCTCCAGATGCCATCGGCCCCTATAGAAATTATTCTACAGGGCCGATGGTGTTTTGATATGTTTCTCTAGCCACAAACACCATCTAACCCTATGAAAATAAAACTTGTACACAATGGCATATGGAGTAAAACTGAGAAAAAAACAATTTGTATAAGTCTCCTTAATCACTCCTACCTCTCCTGGATCTGTTTATGAGGACTCACAACACTCTCATCCTACTACACAGTCCATTCATGATGAGTGATATCCTCTTGAAGAACTTGCCCAACTTCTTGGCCAAGTCCCCTTCTTAAAAACTCATGCGTACATCACCTCACCACCGTGAGCATCTCATGATCGTATTGTTTGACATGAACACTCCCTTTCCTACCCCTTTGAAGAAAAGTCCCATATTGCATGGTTCAAAGGAAAATATCGACCGACCATGTGATGATATCTCCATTCATACTGACCTTACCATGGATGCTCACTCTTGCATTCATTTTCTTATAGCCTCTATGATCCCCAATGAGCTCTTGTTTTGTGCGGATGATCCTCCTCTTTTCATTTCAGTTTTGATTGGTCACACTATGGTCAGGCATGCTCTCATTGACGAAGGAGCCGACACATGTGTGGCCTCATTAGACTTCATTAAGGCTCTTGGTTACTCCATAGATAACTTAAAATCTACATGAACCACTTGTCAAGGATATGATCACTGACAAATGCCTCATATGGGGTGTATTTGGTTACCCATCACCTTCCCTCCTAGGACTATCCATGCATTAAAATTCATGGTCTTCAAATTTCCTCTATCTTATAATATTCTCCTAGGCAGCCTTGGAACTCATGCATGTGCACATTGCTTCTTCCACATGTCAATGTGTCAAGTTCTCACCAAATAGCTATTTATAAGGTTTAGGGAGACACTAATCCTTGGAACTATGATACACTCCAAAAAAAAGGGACATAGAAGCTCCCAAAACTAGATGAATTATCTCCTATTCCCTTTGAGAATACCAACATTTTAATTATCCTATAGATTCTCTTCATGGAAATTCTGGTCATCCCAAATTTGTTGGGTGCATGCCTCCAAATCTCTTGGATCTGAATGACGAAAAGCCCGACAAAGGCATGCTTAGAATCAATACTTATGATCTTCCTAAGCTCATTGTATCCCAACTACATCCTTCCTTACAACCTCATTCTCACAAGAAGGAGCCTTCGGTTCCCACAAGTCATCTCATGTACACTGCATACCCCCAGTAGAGCATGTGGTATGACTAGAGACCATAATCGATTCTTGTGTGGTGGATGCCTCCACATCATATTATGATAATGATTACACTTTAGATGATCCCCACCTGGCTAGCTATGCCCAGATTCATGATAGGGAAGTCTTGCATTACCAAGAGACCCTTCACACCAAATTCACTCATGACATGAACGTCATCCTCGTACAAGAGGAATCTTTGAGTATAGTTGTTTCTTCTTCCCAACTGGTGCCTGAGCCTTAGATTGTTCCACTGGATACACCTCCACATACTACCATCGACCTAGCCGACCCATTTTCCCTTACAAAAACGGATGATTGGGTCGTTGGTTTTCACTACGAAGTCAATGATATTATGGGTGATGATCCTATCTATTGTGCCTCGATGAATGAGCGACATATTGCTCCATCAACACCATCTTCACCCATTACATTGGTTCCCTCCTCAGATACTGTCACTAGCCCTCTACAGCCTATGAGACTTCTCTCCCTACCTCTTTCCCTTATGGATCCTCAGTCCTCTACGACCGAGCCATATTGCACATGGCATGAGGCCCCAATGGGAATGATGTTTCAAACTAAAAAGCCTATCAATACCACATGAAGAAGCTTGAAGCTGAGGTTAAACACGACCAAATTAGAAAGGCTACATAACCTTCCCTTTTCAGCTCCCTTATTTTTTCTCATCATGGGTATTGTGTGCACACCTGACACTAACTATTGGGTTCTGCATAGAAAACATCAATTATTAAAACTTCTTCCCATAATCGGAAGCATGGGGTCGATTCCTCTTGGAACTAACCACCTTCCCCTCAACCAACTATACTAAAACCTACTTATGGACCGTCACCTCATCCTGATCCTCATCCCACTATGAATGGCATTCAGCATGACATTCTCACCCAACTGGAGGATCAAATTGATGACACCTTATTTTCCATGAGATCTGAAGTTCATCATCAACTTGTTATTACACATCAATTCATAGATGGCCTCATGAATCATGCTAGAAGTCACATCTTGAATCAAGTTGATGACATCATCACTGATACATTGCAATATTTTTTCCCTTGTAGCTAGTTATCTATAGTACCTAAAATACATCTTACTTCATCCTTTGGCCTGAAACCTCACTTTCGCTTGGGCTCTCAGCCCCCACTTGGGTTTTACACACTATCTTCTACCTTCGCTTGGTCTCTCGATCCCCCAATGGGGATTTTAACAAACTTATTTTCATATCTCGTTACATCCTTTCTTGGGATGATTACCCTGCTTGGATTCATAATCATGTAGACCCTGGTCCCTCATACCTTTGGAGTGCCTCAGTCTTCATTTCCCCTATTTTAGATCTTATATGACCTGGTAATTCCCATTGGATCTTTGTGATATTTTGCACATCCTTTCTTAGGCCTATGTCCTTACTTGGATTTATTTATCCTATCATCGCCCCTGACATCCTACCATTATTGGATGTCTTGGCCTTGTTTTCCCCTCTTGGATTCTTCACATTACATGGGTTAGGCTATCATATCAATCCCTTTCACAAATGTACCTATCTAAAAACATTATCATTATTCCTAAGTACCATAAATATGATTACACATATGCATGTGGAAAATAGGAAAATGATAAGAAAAGAAATACATATACATCAAACATCTAATATTGTCAAAATAATCATGTATATAATTCTTGAATCAATTTTTATACATCAAAAAAATCAATACATGGATCTTCCCATCTATAAAATGGCTCAAGCACCCTCACCCCCATGTGGGGGTCTCTAGATGCTTTGGGCTGATGGGGTCCATGCTGGTATCTCAGGTTATGTGGGCTAGAGACTTTAACCTAGATCGAGATCTGGAGGCCTCTCCCTACACTCTTGCTAGCTATGTTTCCAAGGCAGTAATCCTCTCTGCTACTCTCTAGGAATATGATAGGTGGGCTACCTACTCCTAAACTAGGGTTTCCTACACCTATAATAGACTCTGCAACATCACATCTTTGTTGCCAATATCCACCAATTCCTGTGCATCCCTATATCATCGTAGTGTCCTAGGATGCCTCTCCAACTAGAAGAATGCAATGAGCTCACTAAATCTCCCAAATGGTGTTGTGGATCCACCATCACTGTAGTATCCTAGACATCCAACACTAGATCCAAGATCTCATTTTGGGCACTCTCTATCAGGGAGTTCCACTCCTCCACCATCTGATATACAAAACCAAATAACGACACATGTTACTTACAATACAAATATAGCACGCAAAACCCATTTATCAAGAATCATCTAAATCACATAATATCACACATACCTGGCTACTCGGGCCTCTCCATGATGGTCTCACCATCTCTATGGCTGTCCCAATACCTCCTCCTCCTCATCATCAAGATGAGGTTTGGATCCTATATATTATGCCCACCTATCGCGGGGCACCAATATCATGTCCCCTTTGTGGTTTGGGCCTCTACCTTGGGTGCATGACCATCTGGACCCCAATCGGTGTCAGGTAACCTCCTCCTTGCCACCACATCTTATACTCCCTCAGCCATGCCTGTTGGCTACCCTTCTACTCCTCTCTAGTGCTAGGACCAGCTCCACCTACACCCCTGAACCTTGTGAACCTATGTTCGGAAAATCCTCCATCATGATCCCTCCTCTGAACCGCTCATGGATATGATATGTGGTGGGCCTTGAGCAACCCCACCATGATGATGCTACCTCTGACCATGTATGCCACTACCTGTATCCTACGGGGTCATAATGTTGGTACCCTCACCTCTGCTCTTGGCCTCTCTAGCATGATGACATTGGTAAGGTGGCCATGGTGGTATCACCATGGGTGTCAGTCGCCCAAACTCTCTCGGAACCCTACTCACCACATGGGTCTCCACCCAATAGATGTATATTTCCTATCACCTCAGTGATGGCCTCTAAGTACTCTTTCCTGGGCCAACTAGGCCACTGATCCACATTCCCTATGTATAGGGATGCCATGTAACATCATCCAGACCCACTATGTGCTAGTGGTCAGAATGCTCTAAGTTCTCTCACTACTAGGCCCTTGTGCCCATTGAAGCACTCTCAGGGCATCTATGCTACTACCAATGGTGTCCCTGTCAGCTCATATACATCAAGGAACCTCTCATATATCCAAGTGTCAATAATATGATGGGTCCCATGACCATCTACCTTTGCACCTGACCTTGTATAGATCATGCACCAACTATACCCATATGGTGGTGCCCCAGCTGAACAACACCCCATGATCTAACATCTCTGCATACTATGATAAAAAATAATGGGATGGCTCCATATTCCTTATGGCACACTATTTTTTCCATAACAATCCCTATAACTACTTTCTTGGATAACCATAATCCCTGCAGGCATATAATTGTGTTGAGTCAGAACACATAACATACTCTTGTTGTATGTCCCTGCTCCCAGTAGCCCATATGGCTAAGGATCTCTCCACTCTGCAACATCTGAGCTCAAATCACAATACATGCGGGTCCCTATAATGGGTAACCCATAATCCCATGTACATCCTCCAAGTTCAATGCCATCTCCATGGTCTCCTATATTATCCACCACCAAAAGGTGTTGGTTCTAGTATCCCATTCGGATGAGAACATCTATAATAGATACAAATCCAATGGTATCCTGGGAATCTGCATCGTGCCCCAAAAACCCCAACCCTGTAATTGGGCCACCTTTACCTTGGTCAGACCAGAAATCAAATCACTGAGCCATGATACATCCACAATTTTCCATAGGTGGATCATACGCTCTTCCATGTATACAAAAAATGAAATAAAACATTAGAAGCCTACAAAAAAAATCAATTCGTAATGAAAAATTAAAAATTACAGCTTACACCTATAACTTTTCCTACATCATCTCCCCTTTGGATAATGCCATCGACCCCTAAAAAACATTTCCTATGCCATTAGCCCTATGAAAAACTCCATCATCCCCTGGAAACATTTTACCCCCATCCTGATGCCATTGACCCTCTTGTTGTAAAGGGACCGATGTCGTTTGGCTAAAATGCAACCACAAATTTTCCAAATTTGACTCCAAAAATCTACAAAATGACAAAAATGAAATTCAAATCCCTCCCAAACCCACTTTTATTTTGTCCTAACCTACCTGATGACACAATAGTTTAATGACAAGAATAACACACTAGCTGACTCTGAAAAATGTAAAAAAGGAACAAATAACACCTAATCTACTCAAAAACATTAAATACAATGACTTACCCATGGTCATGCCCCATCGAGTGCACCACCTCAACATCCTCCATCACCACTTCATACTCTTTTCATGTCATCAAAATACACTCAAATTTAGAATTCTAGAGGCCAGTTCTCTCAATTCTAAAAATAACAATAAGTAAATAAAAACTAAATCACTATATAAAATTCAAATTTTCTATTAAAATTTGGTGACACTAACCCTAAATCTCCCAACGATAATATTTTTTTCTCCTAATATCTACAAAACAAATCATTTATTATGTCTTGATTGTGTTCTCATTCCATTCACTATGATCTATTACACACATACATTTGACAATTTTAAATTTTTTCCTCTCTTTGACACCATACTACTATGACATTACGACACTATGACAATATGCCATGATATCCGTCCCATGGGCCCCTATCTAGATGCTTTATGTATTATTTTACTGATGATCATCTAGTGTTTATTTTTAGTTTTACTTCTTCAGGGTTCTTACAACATTGATTGCGCCCACACATGGTAGGATGAGCAACACTGTCAGGTACACATTGGTAGGTATATTTCATTTTAGCTAGTCCTTTCTAACTTTCAGTGTCTAATTTTGAGTTCATTGTTGTGGAATATTTCTTTCCATTGATCACCCTATGTTTTTCTATTGCAACATGCAGTAATAAATGGCTAGGGCATATGTATACACACAATGATTTACTTTTCATCTTTCATACATATTTCTAACAATTTTATGCAGATAAAGGTCACTGATGCTTCTATTTCTCGAGTAGATGCTTTAAGGGGCATACCAAAAATGGGGTATGATTATTCATGTAATCATTATGGTTTAGAGATAATACATAAAGAGATTATCACTATGTGGTCCTAACCTTAATTGTCCTTGCATTAGTTATCCTTGTCCTTTTATGTCTCATACACATTACACCCCTGACACCTTGTTCATTCATTTACTCGATCCATGATACCTATTTTCAATTTGCATGAAATTTATTATCTCTCGCTGATAACATCACCTGTGGGAGATGGTATAGGTGTTTGGTTTTTCCCTAGCCAACCCCATTGCCCATGAGTGATGACGTCATATATATACACACCACACTCTAAAATTGATGAATGAAGGAAGTGATAATCATAAGAAATACCATTTACTCTGCTCTTTTATGCCAAATTCACATTTTCTCACTCAACCCTTAGTTCATCTTGTACTTGACTTGGATTGGATTAGACACTCTTCTTCTTTGTTAGATTGTTTGCACTATTAGGTCATCTATAGTGAGTCTAGGACATGAACGATATTGCCCTTCTTCACCCAATAATGATTCTCTCTTAGTGTGTTTCTTCTCTTGAGAGATATATGCATCAGTGACCACCCTACAAGTAAGTACTCCAACTCTCTTTATCATTTTGCATGTTAGCTTAGTGTTATATGCACATTGATACTAGTTAGCATAGTACTCTTATTCGATTAGCTCCTCAACTTTACTTTATTTACATTTTAGTTATATTGTGCATTATTGTCATATCCTCTTATTGATGTACATCACCTCTTCACCATTTACCAATATATTAGGAGGGCACTCTCCTCTATCTTGATTACAGTCCTCAGAAACCCTAGGTTGACATGGTGTAGGGATTACTACCCTTTGGATATGTGACATTAGTGTTCGCTTTAGCCCCTTTAAATCTATCCACTATATGCTAGTTCATGTGTGTCTCTTATTAATTGCCTCGATACCCTGGTAGAATGTAAGACTTAGGAGTCTAAGCCTTTGAGATACATTCTTGGCCCACCATAAATTTGTAGATAACTGAGGAGTTGTATTCAACTTATCTTAAAATTGTTCAATATCAAATGCAAATATATATCAATTAATTACATTAATATTTTATGTAGAATATATAAAAAATGGGTGTTGTAGATGTAAAAAAAGTACATAAACAACTTTATATAAAGGAACGCAATAAGGAGAAACAATAAATATAACATTTTTTACATTTTTTAAAACATATATTTTACAAACCTTTGTTGTTGCAATAAAATTTTAGCTTCCAACTACAAATTTTATATTGTACTAATTTTAATTGTAGTAATAATTGTTGAAATTATCATAAATATGTCAATAATAGAGATACAAAATCGTAAATTTTGGAATTTTTACAAGGAAATATATATAAAAATGATAATTTTTGAGAAATTGTGGAAAATGACAAAAAACAATTGTGGCTGGAAAGTTATAGACATGGTTGTTTTGGACAATATACAATATAGTTGATTTATATGAGCAATAAATTTAATAAATTGTTCATTATCTATGACCTAAAAATCATGGAAGAACTACAAAAATGAGTTAAAATTTGGACAAGCTATAATTCCAACGCCACATATTAAATTTTTGGAATGCCTTATGACCAAAAATATATTGTTGATTTTTTAGCTAAAATCCTTGGTTATTGTATTCACACACACACACAAACACACACATATATACATACAAATATATGCATATATACATATACATGTACATATATGTACATGTATGTGTACACCCAACAGTAGATATATATATATATATATATTTTCAATGGATGAAAATAAATGTGTTATCTCAATTTTCGCCCCTGGGCAAAATTGGATCAAACACGACCCCATGCAAGAAGGAATTCAAGAAACGGTACCGTCGTGCGAGCCCATGTTTCAAATCCAAAAAATAGGTCGCAGGCGAGATATATAATGGAATATTAGGGTTAGGGAAGGGAGAAAACAATGTTAAAGAAGCTAGAGGCTCAAAGGAAAATAAATGAAGAAGGTTCAAAGTCTTCGGGCTCTGCAAATAATTCAGAACGAGCCCCAAAATTGACTAAGTATGGAGGAGACAACGGAAGTTACCAAGTGTCCAAATGACACACCTCCAAATATTAAATCCCAGACCAGAGACCCAAATAAGCACCAGGCCGCCACGTGTTTAGAGCCCCAAAAGTTGCACTGGTTGTTGAAAAGTCTTTGACTCAACAGAAGGTGCCAAGTGTCAGCTTGATGCAATTTCAAGATGGGAGCCCAAGGTGGAGAATTAAACTTGTGCCAGCCCTCCACGTGGCCAATGGTCAACAGAGGTCAAATCCAAAAGTGAGACTGGACCCAAAATGACTAAGTATAAGAGTGCAGGTGGAAGGCGCCACATGTCACAATGACGGTCCTTCAAAGGTAAAATCCTGAGTGGGTTTTCAAATGAGTGTGGGCCTTCCACGTGTCCTAGTTTCAAAAAGGGACATAGTCGGGGGGTTGAATAGTCAAAGCAGAGACAGGCCAATGGAAGGCACCACATGTGTTAAAGATGCTATTTCAAGAGTAAAATTGGGGCGGGTTCCCAAACAAGTGCCAAGCCTCCATGTGTCCAATGTCAGAGTTTTGGTCCCGCAAAGCAAGGAGACTTTGGAAAAATACAAAGGAGCCCAAGGAGCTCACGAAAGCTACCATGTGTCAGTCTGACATGATTTCAAGAGCATAAGGAGGGAGCCAAATCTCTAAGATGTGCGAGGCCGCCACATGGACCCCATGCAGATAGACTATGTAAGTATTTCACGCCTGCAACCCTAATATTCAAATGGCCATATCTTTTGACTGGAAATTCATATTTGGGTGGGAGAAGACTTTTTAGAAATGTCTCGACACCCTCTATGCCATAGAAACATAAAATATCATTCTAAATAGGAATTAGTGGGTGAAAATGTGAAAATGTCATCCAGGACATTAATATAGAATCCAATTTCTTTAACGTAGCCAAATTAAGAACAAACCAGATATACTACAAATAATATGAACTCCAAAAGAAAATATATCTCCTTCTTTGTTATTGAATAATGAATTACAATGTTTCCTAAATAGTAAAATAACTCCCAACTCGAGTTGAGTAAACTCTAACTAACTTGACTAAATCTACTCTAGGTGGCGGAAATTACTATTTTTAGCAGTTTACTAGAACCTACTATTCTTAGTAAGTTCGCATGCTTATTCGTACGGGCACAGAAATTGCCACGCATCTTCTACATTCCTAAATTAGAGGAATTTCCAACTTTCTAACTCATAATGCAACTAATAGACTAAAATTAACTAATGCCCAAAAATAGGAAAAAACTGAACTACAACTTAAATCCTAATTTTCGGCCTCAAGATGGCAGATTTAGGGCCCAAAAATGTGTCAAAACTTGCCCCAACCAGTAGGGCAGGTTTCCGTGCATTCATCTCATCGAAACATGTGGTTTCAAAAAAAAAAGGACTCAAACGGACACCCGGAGCTCAAGTTATGACCTTGTCAAGTTCCTGCTAATTTTGGCGCATCATTCTCCCCTGCTTGAAAAAAACGCAGCTCCTGCAAGTTGTCTTCTTCAAACTGCTTCCATTTATCTACATCCAACTTCTTAATCTCCCACTCTGTGACCCAAGTATTGTCCTCTTGTTCCAGTCCTTTCCAATGTACCAAATATTTGTTGTATTTCCCATGTCGCGTGTCCATTGTTTTCTTATCTAGAATCTGATCCACTTCTTCTTTCTTCTTCACCGGAACCTGCTGCCTCCAATCTACTACTTCATCAATAACATCCCCTTCTGCACCATCCCCATGAAAAGAATACAAATCTGAAACATTAAACACTGGAGAAATATCAAAATTCCCTGGCAATTCTACCTCATAAGCATTATCATTTATTTTTTTCACGATTTTGCAGGGACCAATCTTCTTGTACTTCAGCTTGTTATAGGTTCCTTTTGGAAACCTTTCCTTCCACAGATATACCATAACCAACTCACCAACTGTAAATACCTTTCTCCATCTGTGCACATCTGCTATTTCCTTATACTTATCATTACTATTCTGCAGCTTCTTCCGCACTTCTTCCTGCAATTGTTGTATATGTTCGGCAAATGCTTCTGCATCATCACTGACTCTGCCATCAACTGGTAGTTGTACCAAATCTAACACCCCATTTGGATTACTCCCATACACAATTGAAAATGGAGACTTTCCTGTGGATCTATTTATGGAATTGTTATATGCAAACTCAGCTTGTGGTAATGCTAAGTCCCATTGTTTCAGCTTTTCCCCAACGATGCACCTTAACAGGTTTCCCAAACTCTGATTTACCACCTCTGTTTTCCCATCAGTCTGAGGATGATAGGCACTGCTGAACTGTAGTTGAGTTCCCAATTTCTTCCATAAAGTCCTCCAGAAGTGACTTAAGAACCTTGTGTCCCTATCTGAAGTAATGGTTTTTGGAACACCATGCAAACGAACAACTTCTCTGAAAAACAAATCTGCTACGCCTGTCGCATCACTTGTTTTCTTGCAGGAATAAAATGAACCATCTTAGAAAACCTATCAACAACCACAAAAATTGAGTCATTACCTCGTTGTGTTTTTGGTAATCCCAAAACAAAATCCATACTCAGATCTGTCCACGACCCTTTAGGAACAGGCAACGGCATATACAACCCTGTATTCTGTGCATGGCCTTTCGAGACTTGGAAAATTCGACACCTCTCCACATATCTTACCACATCTCTTTTCAGCTTTGGCCAATAGTATTTCTCTGCTACCAAGGCTATCATCTTATCTTTACCAAAATGCCCAGCCAATCCTCCGCTATGCAACTCTTTCACTATATTCTCTCTCATAGACCCAACTGGAATACATAGTTGGCATCCCTTGAATAGGTAGCCATCCTGTAAAATGTACTCATCCAGGAAATCTTGTGCATTGTCTGACAATGGACTAATTAACCTTTCAACAATATCCTTGAAATCAGAATCAGAAGAATATAAACCCTTTATTGCTTCAAAACCCACCACCTCATTTTCCATAGTGGTAAACAAAGTCACACGCCTACTCAATGCATCTGCAACTTGATTCTGTTTTCCTGATTTATGTTTTAGAGAAAAAGTATAACCCTGCAAAAATGATACCCACTTTGCATGCCTACTATTCAACTTCTTTTGGGTATTCACATACTTCAGGGCTATGTGGTCTGTAAATAACACAAACTCCTTAGGCACTAAGTAATGCCTCCAATGCCTTAATGCTTGTACAATTGCATAAAATTCCACATCATAAGTAGAGTAGTTCTTTCTTACCTCATTCAGTTTCTCACTAAAGAAAGCTACTGGCTTTCCACCTTGACTTAGAACAACACCAATACCCACATGTGAGGCATCACAATCAACCTCAAACACTTTATCAAAATCTGGTAGTGCCAAAATGGGTGCCTCTGTCACCTTCTTCTTCAAGAACTGAAAACTATCCTCAGCTGCCTTTGTCCACAAAAACTCCCTTCCTTTTGTGCAATCTGTTATAGGTGCTACAATACTGCTGAAATTTTTAATAAATTTTCTGTAAAATGTTGCTAGACCATGAAAGCTTCTTACCTCTGTTATACTCCATGGAGTAGGCCATTCAATAATTGCCTTTATCTTTTCTGAGTCCATCTGTACCCCATCTGCTGAAATAATAAAGCCCAAGAATACCAAACTCTCTTGCATAAATGTGCACTTCTTCATATTTGCATAGAGTTTCTCTTTCCTTAACACTTCAAATACCACCCTTAGATGCCTCAAATGTTCTTCTTTAGTTTTACTAAAGATCAAGATATCATCAAAATAAACCACAACAAACTTACCATTATACTCCCGTAGCACGGTGTTCATCAATCTCATAAAAGTACTAGGTGCATTGGATAACCCGAATGGCATCACCAACCACTCATATAATCCATTTCCTGTCTTGAATGTTGTTTTCCACTCATCTCCTTCTCTGATCCGAATCTGATGATAACCACTTCGAAGATCAATCTTGGTGAAATACCTAGATCCAGCAAGCACATCCATCATATCATCAAGGCGAGGTATTGGGAACCTATACTTGATTGTAATTTTATTGATTGCTCTGCTATCCATGCACATTCTCCATGTTCCATCCTTCTTTGGTGTTAATAAAGCTGGGGTTGCACATGGACTCATGCTCTCCCTTACGACCCCCTTTCTCACGAGCTCTGCCACTTGCCTATTCAACTCTGCATGCAATGTCGGGCTCATCCTATAAGTTGCTTGATTAGGGAGTGAAGACCCTAGAATCAAATCAATATGGTGTTGAATATCTCTTTTGGGTGGTAATCCGTCTGGTAGCTCATTAGGAATAACATCTGAAAATTTTTCTATTAATTCTGTTGTTTCTACTAGTATTTGTGCACTTGGAGGTTCATCGTTATTTGCAACTAGTGCATAACAAAAACCGGTTGCCTTTGCCTCCTCCACAAATTCCTTTACAGAAAGCATATTTTCATCCTTCCCCTCTTCCTTAAGAGGTAGCAAAACTATTTTTGTGCCATCCTTCCAGAAAGTATAAGTATTCTTTCCCCCATCATGAATAACTTTTCTATCAAATTGCCATGGTCTTCCTAGCAGCATATGACATGCATCCATAGGAATAACATCACACCAAATCTCATCCTTATAACTGTTCCCAATAGAAAAGCTTATTAAACATCTCTTATCAACAGTAACTTCATTACCCTTCTTAAACCATGCAATACGGTAAGGGTTAGGATTCTTCTCACAATGTAGACCCAATTTATCAACCATCTCATTTGAAACCATGTTCTCACAACTACCACCATCAATAATAACATTACATACCTTTCCTCCTGAAGTGCATCTTGTTCTGAAAATATTTGTACGCAGCCATGCATCCCCCTTGATCTCCTTTCTTGGAGCAATCATCGTCCTCTTGATCATCAGATTTTCTCCAACATCTGGTGGAATTTCTAGGTCCTGTTCATCTTCTACTTGTTCAGCTTCAACAAGATTTACTCTTGGAGCATCTCCTTGCCTTTTGTCATGTGTATAAGTATGTGGGCATTCAAAATCCTGATGCCCTTCTTCACCACATCTGTAACAAACAAATGGTCTTCGTGGAGCCTCCCATCCTCTATCGCCAGCATATCCTCTGCCCCTAGAAAATCCTCTACCTCTTTGTTGATTCTGGAAATCTTGTCTCGTATCCTCTTGCTTTTCCAATCCACGAGATGATTCTCCCCTACCTTGGCTGAAACCAGCTCATCCCCGAAAGGAAGATAAGGCCCCCCTATTCATTCCAGGTGATCTCCTAAAACTTTGACGATTTTGTTTTTCCTCAGCCTTTAAGGCTAATTGATAGGCATCCTCCATGCTCTTAATCCTATGCATACTTATCTCATCTTGAATAGAAAATTTTAATCCATTTACATACCTTGCAGCCATTTGTTCCTCAGTTTCTTCATGCTCTACATGAATGGACAACTTGTAGAACTCATCTGTGTATTCTTGCACTGTTTGTAAGTTCTGTCTGAGATTCTGAAACCTCCTGTAAAGGGTTTGTGCATAATCCACAGGGAGAAATTTATCTTTCAGCTTCTTCTCCATCTTACTCCACGTCCTAATTCTTTCTTTCCCCTTTCTTGACCACTCTTTCTGTAGGTGATCCCACCATAACATAGCATGACCTTTCAATTTCGTGCATGCAAATTTTACCTTCTTTTCTTCTGACATAGCCTTCCACTCAAAAAAATTTCCCATGCTAGTCAACCAGTCTATCAGCTCCTCTGGTTTTAGACTACCACCATACTCTGAAACATCAACTCTTATCCCATCATTCTTTCCTTCTAATGCTCAAAGCATCCTTTCTTCAAAAGCTAATGGTGGTGCTTGCATTTCCTCCTCTTCACAAACTTCTTCTTCATCTGTGTCATCTCCACCTTGATTTCCTCTCTGGGTTATCATTGCAGCAAGCACAACAACTTGCCTCTGTAGATCTTGCATATTTCTATTCATCTGGGCAATACCACCTCCTCTTCCTCTTCCTCTTCCATTTTTTTTTTTTTAAAAAATACTTCGAACCAGCTCTGATACCAGATAATGTAGCCAAATTATGAACAAACTTGATATACTGCAAATAATATGAACTCCAAAAGAAAATAGATCTCCTTCTTTGTTATTGAATAATGAATTACAATGTTTCCTAAATAGGAAAACAACTCCCAACTCGAGTTGCCAAGTAAACTCTAACTAACTCTCACTAAATCTACTCTAGGTGGCAGAAATTACTATTTTTAGCAGTTTATTAGAACCTGCTATTCTTAGTAAGTTCACATGCTTATTCGTACGGGCACAAAAATTGCAACGCATCTTCTACATTCCTAAATTAGAGGAATTTCCAACTTTCTAACTCATAATGCAACTAATAGACTAAAATTAACTAATGCCCAAAAATAGGAAAAAACCAAACTATAACTTAAATCCTAATTTTCGGCCTCAAGATGGCAGATTTAGGGCCCAAAAATGTGCCAAAACTTGCCCCAACCAGTAGGGCAAATTATCGCTGCATTCGTCTCATCAAAACATGTGGTTTAAAAAAAAAAAACGGACTCAAACGGACACCCGGAGCTCAAGTTATGACCTTGTCAATCTACCTGCACTGAAGTAGCTTGTGGCAGGTAGATTAGGAAGCAAGAATCGACTTTCTCTGGAGGTCCATCTCAAGTTTTGCAAGTCTCATAGCTTGAGAGATGGTCCCATGTTGTGCAATCACTCCGAATGCCCCACTTCACAACCGGGCCATGTAGGGGTGTCATGATTATGCACTAATATTTTTGGCATGCCCGGTGGGACAGGTCTGAAGCACCTTACCACTTCATCTTAGTAGGTTGGTGTGTTCTGTTAAGGTTCAACCTTTTGAGGCACATGCAAGAACATCTGGCAACTCCATCTGGTCAATAACCCATTCTCTAAGTTGTATACCTTTTCCATCCATTTCCACTCATTTTCATAGATTTTATTCTTCCATCTCTTTCATTTTCTCCCATTCCATGAAGTTGTGCAATCATGACTTCATTTCCTTCTTAGAACTCACACTTACAACAATAATGCAGTTCACCTCCAATGCATTTCCCAACTCCTCCAAATCAGCATTATAATCAGATCCATGACCATTATGCTTACCCATATGAGCAGGGTCAAAGTCAGTTTGGCCATGGAGCTTATAAAGAAAAAGGGGATGCATACAATGGTGAAAGCTATGTGGAGAATGCTGGCTTGTTTGAGAAGATTCAAAAAATGGAGGTTGGCATGGTTCAGTCAAGGGCCATAGCAAAAATGAAGGCATTCAAGATTGGTTGCAAGGCACCTTGTCCATAGGGAGGCCCTTTTCCAAGACATTACATCCCTCAGGAGAAGCTTGACTTCATGGTTGAATTGCTACCTCAGCTTACACAGTGGATTGAGACATTGAGGCTTATGAGCAAAGTGCGAGACAACCTTGTCAATGGGAAAGTCAATCACCAGCTCACTGTCCTTCATTTTCTCTTTATCAAACTTAATAATTTCAACATGATCAAGAGTCAAGCCCCTCAATTATTGCCCCAAGTGTTGATCTCTCTTCTCTATCTCCAGATCTTCCACCCCATTTCAATCATTCTCCCCTTTTCTTTCCTAAGTAGTCATTCCCTCCAAAGAAACAAGAAGTTCCACCTCTTTCCCCACCACAAACAATTGAAAATATGGTTGAACCCCAACCTGTCACTCCTCTTGCTTTCCCAAGTCCATGTTGGGAAGGGACTCAAGAATCCAGTCAAGGGAAAAAACAAGAAGGGGAGCCCAATAGAGAAGAAATGACAGACAATCTGAAGAGTTGGACTGCCAAATTTGGGTTTACAAATATCCCCTTGATGGTCAATCCAATAGAGGAGGTCAGGGTTGAGGAGCCAGTGGTGGCTGAGGTTGAGTTTGTAGTAGAAGAAGAATAAGAACAACAAGAATAAGATCAATAGTTTGTTTACTCTGAATACACTGTCCCTAATGGCACTTTTTCTGAAGAGGATTTTGATCCAATCTAAGCTGCACAACTAGTTGAGGAGGAAGAACAATAAGCTCCAAGTCCCATTGAAGAGGATCAGAAGGGAGAGATCAAATCAGAGTTGAAGCCACTCAATGAAGAAAGCATCATTGAATATTTTTTTCTTTCAATTTAAGGGCTTGATTTGATTGATGAACCCATGATGGAGGAGGACCATACAGTTTCAGAGGCCCTAAGTGTAGAGCAGGCCACAGAAGAACCTTCAGTTCTTCTTCACACTTTATCCCCTTTGAGCTCTGATGTTGAAGAACAATTTGATATTTCAAACTTCATGCTTGAGGATTAAGGGAACCATGGTGAGCTAGTTGCAGATTAGGAGGACACCATGGAGGAGGTTGAACACATGCAACAGGACATCAATGCAGAAGATTATCTATTTGACTTGGAGGATTTCTTTGATAGAGAGGATCCTGAGGAAATTACATCATTTACTCCTCTATCATCCATCTCCCAAGCAATGAGCCTATTTCCATAAAGGAGGGCATTCAAGAACAACAACCTACTCTTCATTACATCCCCTTAGAACCAAGGTTGGAAGATATGAGTCTTCCATGTTATTCACAAGAGAAGGAAGGGAAAAGGCAAAAGGATGTCATCATCCCTCTCACACCATCCATCCAGGAAGGTCAACAAAAAGAATCCATTTTTGGAGTTAAATTTTAGAGCAAAGGGCACATCTAAAGGATTAGACCATGCCCAATCAGATACTTGGCTTCATTGGAGCCAAGGGAGAAGCCAAAACTAGTCATGCCTACTTCAAGGCATGAGGATGAGTATCAAAGTACCAAGGGTCACCATCAACACCTCCTGGAGTCCAATGCCAATCAGCTTGAGGAGGTATTTTTGGTTGATGTAGATACCTTGATGATTTGGGTGGAGGACATTCTTAAAGTTAGTTTTTCATTCATACACGTAGCCATATTCGGCGTCAAATTATTTACATGGTGGCCCCTTTTGAGAAAGGGAAGCTACTACTCCCTACCTGTAGCTGACTTTGTTTAGCTTTTTTCTCTCTGGTTAGTGTAGGAGTAGGAGTAGACTTTGTTTTTAGCAGAAGAAGTTCTTGTACACACTCTGCATGTCTAATTTGAGGCATGTATGATTTTGGTCTTTGTACATAAGTTTTGTTTGCATTGCTCCAGAGCTACCAAGGCCAGGCCCTTCAGTATTCATGGTAGAGAGACCCATAGTTTCTTGTAATAGTTTCTAATTTCAAAATAAAAGAAATGCAGAGCAACTAAAATGTTTTCGAGAAAATCCATTTCCAAGGTAGGTTGAGGGTCACTAAGTGAAAACGGTTGGGCTTGCAATGGCTCAAGGATAAGATTTTCAAAGCAAAAGGGTCAGTATCAGGCCATAATTCTTGACTTAATTCCCAATGGATGCTTCAAGGCTACTGGTCCCTTCATCTAGTAGGTAAATGTCCCTTGTGAGTTGTCAATTGTTATCTCAATTTTCACCCTCGGGTAAAATTGGATCAAACACAACCCCAGGGCCCATGCAGAAATGAATTCAAGAAACGGTTCCATCATGTGAGCCCACATTTCAAATCCAACAAATAGGTTGCAAGAGGGCTCTACAATGGAATATCAGGGTCAGGAAAGAAAGAAAACAATGTCAAAGAAGCCAGAGGTTCAAAGGAAAAGAAACAGAGAAGGTTCAAAGTCTTCGGGTTCTGTAAATAATTTAGAATGAGCCCCAAAATTGGCTAAGTATGGAGGAGACAGTGGAAGTTGCCAAGTGTCTGAACAACACACCTCTAAAGATTAAATCCTAGGCTGGAGACCTAAATAAGTGTCACGCCTCCATGTGTTCAGAGCCCCAAAATTTTCAACGGTCGTTGAAAAGTCTTTGACTTAGCGGAAGGTGCCAAGTGTCAGCTCAGAGCAATTTCAAGATGGGAGCCCAAGGCGGAGACTCAAACTTACACCAGTCCTCCACATGGCCAATGGTTAATAGAGGTCAAATCCAAAAGTGAGAATGGGCCCAAAATAACTAAGTATAAGAGTGCAGGTGGAAGGTGTCACCTGTCTCAACAATGCTCCTTCAAAGGTAAAATCTTGAGCGGGTTTTCAAATGAGCTTGGGCCTTCCACGTGTCCCAGTTTCAAAAAGGGACAGAGTCAGGCGGTTGAATAGTCAAAGTAGAGACAAGGTGGTAGAAGGCACCACGTGTCTTAACGATGCTATTTCAAGAGTAAAATTTGGGGTGGGTTCCCAAACAAGTGCCAAGCCTCAATGTGTTCAGGGTGAGAATTTTGGCCCCGCCAAGCAACAAGACTTAGGAAAAATACAAAGGAGCCCAAGGAAGTCGCCATGTGTCAGTCTGGCATGATTTCAAGAACATGAGGAGGGAGCCAAATCTCCAAGATGCGCAAGGCTGCCACATGGACTCTATGCGGATAGACTCTTTAAATATTGTGCGCCTACAACCCTAATATTCAAATGGCCATATCTTTTGACTGGAAATTTAGATTTGGGTGGGAGAAGACTTTTTGGAAATTTCTTGACACTCTCTACACCATGGAAACATAAAATATCATTCTTAACAGGTTTTAGTGGGTGAAAAATGTGAAAATATAATCCTAGCCATTAATACAAAATCTAATTTCTTCAACTACCAGATTAGATTTGATCTGATCCGCTGTTCTTCCTCCTTCAACGCGTCGAACAAGTAATCGATGTAGACATGAAATATTTGGGGTGGATTTGAGAGGGGAATTAATTGATGGTGGTCGAGATTTCAGAGTAGGATTCAATGCATATCTCATGGTGGTTGAAGCAGGACTCAAATTCTTCCCTCCTCTCTCTCTTATTCTTCTTATATATTCTAAAGGAGGGGCATATTCAAATGTTGGTCATTGTTTCTCCTCTACCCCCCTCTCTCTTTCTTCCTTAGGGTAGAATACGGAGTATAAGCCTCCTTTCAGGGATTTGTAATGGAATTTCCTTGTCTCTTGCCCACTAACGATGTACTGTGTGAACTTTTGGAGCAATAAAATCTGTTTTGTGATGCATTTATCCATCCTTGATTATTTTATCGTCTCTCCTCATGTCTCGTCATTGCAGGGTATACTGTGCATACTCTAATGTCTTTTTTAGGTTTTGGGAGCTATGCTCAATGGGTTTTGAAGTGGTGTTCTGTGTGAAATCCATCCTCTCCTCTGCTCAACTATCTCCACTTCAAACAGTTGGATTCGTGATCAACCACTTCCTTTTGTGGTGTATCACCGCTTAGTGTAGGCTCTTTCACTCTCTCTCTCTCTGTCCCCTTGGAATGGTTAGATTAGGATAGAATAGGTTTTTCCTACACCGGAGTAGCTTGTGGCAGGTAGATTAGGAAGCGAGAACTGGATTTCTTCGGAGGTCCATATAAAGTTTTGCAAGTCCCACAACTTGAGAGATGGTCCCATGTTATGCAATCACACTTAATGTCCCACTTCACCACCAGGCCATTCGGGGGTGTTGTGATTCTACACTAACAAAATGATCTAAGGAATAATAGAAAATGTCACTAGATAAAATAGACACATAAAAATAATTAATATAGTTGTAACCAATGTGTTGTTACTTAAAAATTAACAACTTACTAAATTGATCGAAGGCACCATAACCAATCGCAAGAATGTATATACACCCATCCTTGTTTATTTTATTTTATTTTCTATATCATACAATTTTTAATAGTTTTAACTTTATTATTTTCTTAATTATATGCACAAATGTGTATACATTTGAATAAATAGTATCTCTCTCTCTCTCTCTCTCTCTCACACACACACACACACACACACACACACACACACACACACACACACACACACACACACACACACACACACACACACACACACACACACACACACACACACACACACAATGTATGAATAAATATATTCATATAAACTGAGGAGCTATTTCAATTATTCCCATCCTTAAGTACCAAAATGTGATTTGAAGGGAATGTATGTATTCAATACCATCAATTCCACCCATTACATGGTTTCAATACTAAAATGATCTAGGGAAAGAAAAAAGATGTTTTATAATGTTTCTAAACACACACACCACAATTCCCTTGCAAACTTGAAACTTAAGCAACATTCATTCATACTTTACATAACTTATGCATTCGAAGAGGTCTTTGGAGAGAAATAAGTAATTTTAAACATTTCCAACACACTATAGCTTCATTTTTGACTAACTAGATTCATGCACTACTAATTTTTGTTCAATAATATATACTCCATTGTGGATGCAAGAATGAAAAAGGAAGGGGAACCTAGTAATATTCTTCTAATGGACTTAGTTTTAAGTATAACAAAATATAGATATAACCTATATGATTTCCTTACTCTATGATTCCAAGAAACATGCTTATGAAATTCTTTTAAAATATGATATAACCATAGTTGTGCATTCTTCAATGGAGAAAAGGGTGGAATAAAAGAGATAATCTAACATTCAAATTCCATATTCCATATTTTTCATTCCAAAACAACACTACTTATAAACTTTTGTATCATAACCATTTTCAAACGTATATCAATGGAGGAGATTTTTTTGGTTTCAAACACATAGTAAAAAGAAAATAAGTTTGATTATATAATATGAAACCCATTCAACTCTCTAACATAAGTACCATTGACCAAAATAAGCTCACACTTATTTTTGGTCAACTAACACCATTTCCCCCCTTTTTTGTGCTTCAATCTGGATTTTTATATATTTTAAGCACTTAAGGTCCCCTGAAAGCATTTCCATCAGATAGGAAATTTCTTCCCCTTTCCAGAAATATAAAGAAGTCCTTCTAACTCCTCATATTTTGCAAGTTACGGGCCGACGGGCCTTGGAAGGATTTTTTGCCAAAAGTGGGCCGGCGGGCCTAGGGAAGACTTTTCACCAAAGGGGAAGATTACGAACTGGCAGGGCTAGGGATATATCTTGGTACTTTTTACTTTTTGCTAAAAAGTGTAATTTGCAAATGCGGTCCTGCGAGCCCATAGAGTATCTTTGTGCTAAATTAAAAAAAAAATGCCTAAGGCCCGCAAAGGGACATGTGGCCATGTTTCAAGTCAAAGTGGGAAGGCGGGTCATCGGAGGTAGTTTGAATTTTTGGCTTTTATTTTGAAAAGGCGTAAGGTATAAAAGTAAGCCACACCTTCACCGATGCCCAGAGAAGCCACTTGTTAGGCCTTTGTTAGCTGTGGGGAAGTGGGTCATCTGGGAAACTTTGGAAATTTTGCAACTTTTGCAAATGGCATAGTTTGCAATTGTGGGCCCGTGAGCCCATGGAGGTTTTTTTCACCAAATGCAAAGTTCGTAATTATCGAGCCTGGGTTTTTTTTTTTTGCCTGAAGTGATTTTTGAGCCTACGGGAGGTTTTTTTATAATTTTACATTTTTTGCAAAAGGCACAAAGTGAATTTTGGGCCCGCAGATCCGTTTTGCAAAACTTGTTTTTTCACCATTTTTGTACAGATTCAATTCAAATATTCAAATGGGCATAACTTTCGATCCAGTGCTCAAAATTCAACAAATTTGGTATAGTTGGAAAGATCTCGACCTCCTCTACACCATTGAAGCATAAAATATAATTTTCAACAAGGTTAGGTGGGTAAAAAAATTAGAAAACATCTCTAGCATGACAAATGCAGTACCAGGTATCCCAACCACCAAAATTTAATGCAGTATGGTTTGGTTTCTTCTCCAGCAAGCTTGAGTGCATCAGGTAATGAATTTTTAGAGGTGCCCATGAATATCCTAGACCATTTAATTAAATTTGTCAGTTGGTAACAGTAAAGTCTGAGTTTTCTTCTTTCTCCCTCACCTAAACAGTTCTCATTTGAGAGGGGAGACATTCTGGGTGTGGGGAAACTCTGTAAAATTTGTTTCTTGACTCCATTTGAGCTGTAAGCCTTCTCCTACACTTGACAAGCATATTTTTGCCTCTGAGCAGAAATGTAATGGTCTGTGCACCTTCTAGAGCAATAAACTCATGATTTTGTGGCATTCTTCAACCCTTTCTCATGTTTTATTGTTTCTCCATTGCCTCTCCCTTCCAGATCTATTTTATGTGCATGTATTTCATGTTTGCAGGTGTAAGATGTTGTGTTTCATGGAGTTTTGATGGTGGATTAGGATCTAGGTCTATGTCACTTCTGTCTAACCTCCCTCATCTCCTTTTTCCCCTATTTCATCCTCCCTCAATAGAGTATCTTGCCTCTTTCCTTTTTTGGTGTATCACCATTTTAGTGTAGGCTCTGTTTTCTTGCATTCTCTCTCTCTGTCTCCTTAGAATGGTTAGATTAGGATAAGTTAGTTTTGCATGTGTTAGAGTAGAATGTGGTAGGTAGTTTAGGAACAAGAACCACCTTTCTCTGGAGGATCATATCAAGTTTTCAAGTCCCACAACTTGAGAGATGGTCCATTGTTATGCAGATCACACTGAATGCACCACACAAAACTAGGCCATTTGGGGGGTGTTGTGATTTTGCGCTAACAAGTAATTTTACAAATCTTGCTTGCATAGCCACATTCAAATGAAACAAAGTAAGATATGATATTTTCTCTCATCTTATACATGGAGCAATACAAAAGCATACAAGATTGAAGATTTCAAAATAAGGAATAGAAAACAACATCAATATTCATAAATATGAAAAATCAAATAAGTCATAGCCATAACCAAATTCCCATAAACAATCCAAGAGAAGCATAAATCAACACAAGCTTTCCAAATCTTTAGATTATCAAATTATTCACCCATTGCATGTATTTATGGATTTTCATAGCAACATGCTTTTCCCAAAAATAGATAATTATGAAAAATAAAACTACTAATATTAGAAGTTGGCTTTATTTATGATGTGGATTATCCTGAGTGGGTGTCTAACATTATGCCAGTTATGAAGCCAGATGATAGGGTACATTGTTGCAATTTTTTTTTGTGATCTCAATAAGGCTTGTCCCAAGGATAGTTTCCCATTGCTGCACACTAATTCCATTATTGATTCCCCAACTGGATACAATATCATTTATTTTATGGATGGATTTGCTGGTTATAATCAAATCAAAATCAACCCAACAGATCAAGAAAAAACAACATTTACTATCCTACGGGGAACATTTTGTTACACTGTCATGTCCTTTGGCCTTAAAAATGTCAGGGCCACTTACCGGTGAGCAATGACGCATAAATTCCATGACTATATTCATAATATCCTTAAAGATTATGTTGATGATATACTTTCCAAAGCATGACATCGTTCTACACATGCTCAAGATCTCTGCACACTCTTTAAATGTTTATGAAAATGTAAAGTATGCCTAACTCCAAATAAGTGTGTTTTTAGAATTATAAATGGTAAGCTCCTTAAGTACATTATTTAACAACATGGAACTAAAATAGAATCCAATAAAACATGTGCCATTTTTGGCATGCCTCCACCTTGTAATTTACATCAGTTATGCTCACAACAAGGAAAAATCCAAGCCACACGTCATTTTATTGCACAACTTGCTTACAAAAAATCATCCATTCACACGTTTAATGAAAAAGGATACTAAATTTTTCTAGGATGATCATTGTCAAAGGGCATTAAAATCTATTCAAAGCATATCTCTTAAATCCTCATGTCCTGGTACCCTTCCCATGGTTGAGTGACCTTTCTTACTATATATGTCTGCTACATTCCATGAATAAGGGGCTCTTCTAACACAACATGATGATTCTAAACGTGAGTGAGATGTTTATTACATTACCCATAATTTTCTCTCTTATGAATGTAATTATAGTTGCATTGAGAAATTATTTATTGGCCTTGTCTTTGTAGCAAACAAGTTGTGCCACTACCTTCTTAACCATGATGTTCATATTATTACCAAAGTAAAAACCCTATGATACCTCTTGTCTCGCACATATCTCTCAGTACATCTTACTTGATGGGTCATGCTACTTACCGAGTTTTAATTCAAATTTATTCCACAAAAATAAATCAAAGGACAACTTATCACTGATCAACTAGCTGACACACCTCTTCTAAATGCATCCCTTGTTTTTGACTATTTTTGAGATGATTTCACGTATTACACCATTGATACTTACACTTGGACTATGTAATTTGATGGGTCTCATTTACTCTTAGGGGCGGGGGATAGAATTGTGTTCATCACTCCACATGGTGAGAATATCCCCTTCGCACATCTCTTAGAGTTATCATCTATAAATAACATGACTGAATACGAGGCTGTGATTATTGGCCTCACCATCAGACGTAAACTTCTTGTTCGCAATATGCACATACATTGTGATTCACAACTTGTTATAAATCAAGTTAACGATACATATAAAAACTTGGTAAAAACAATCCTACCTACATTTGAGTCCTACTCTCTTTTTTCCATTCCACGCAAAGACAATCAACATGTAGATGCTATGGCTAGTGAGGCATCACTCATTCCTCAAGATATCATTGATGAGAAGGAACTTTTCATCATTTTCCACTTATGAAAACCATCTACAGATAGTCTTCCTTTTGAAGCATGGGACATCACACATAACAATGACCATCCTGAATGGTTTACTCAAATTTATAAATTTTTATATCGACAAACCATTCTTGATGGATTTCAACCTCATGAAGCTCATCATTTATGAAGTGAGGCCACACAATATGTAATTATTGGCACTTTATTATTGAAAATATCATTCGATGGTCATTTTCTACGTTTTTTAGGAGTCAATGACATCCCCACAATTGTTTCTCATGTTCATGATAGTCTGTGTGGTGGTCACTTCTTAGGAAAAGCTATGTCACACAAGATTATATGCCAGGGATACGATTGGCCTACTATAGAACAAGATTATTTAGAATATTCCAAACATTTCGATAAGTGCCAAAAACATGGAAATATCCATCATGCGCCCACATATGACCTGCAATGTATTGTTTCATCATGGCCCTTTTCCTTGTGGGGTTTCAATCTCATCGAAACAATTAACTCTAAATCAGTGACTGGTCATAAATACATCATTACTAATATGGAATACTTTACTAAATGGGTCAAAGCTACACCCCTGTAAAATATCACTGGCCTTGATACTTTTCATTTTATTACTACCCAAATCATTACACACTTTGGCATTCTGTAAATGGAAATGAAAATGGAACATGTGCACATGATTCATTTCAAAAGAAAGGGTGTAAAAGGATATCCTGTATTGCTAAGAGTTTTTTGGGTGATCTCATGCCACCCTGGTTAAAGAAGTGTAGGGAGGAAATGCTACGTGTCCTCCAAGCTCTAACTGGTTCTGTTGAAATGTGTGAAGAGATATTTGTAGAATCTTGATTTTTTGGGCAATCCTACCGCATTGGCCGAAGTAGTGTAGAGAGGCACACCCAATGTAACTCCTAAGCCTATAAATACTTCCCAAAAATGCTAAGGACACCATGTCCTATAAAAGACATTGTGTATGGGGTTCGTAGACTGGTCTGAACCCACTCATTATATGTAAACCCAAAATTCCAAGGGTGGAAAGTGCATTGTACTAAACTGGTGTAGCTACACTGTGTTAGTATGTAAACCCCCAAATTATGCCCCATTCTTTGAGGGCGCATGTGATGTCACTGATAGGAGAACATAACCCCAAATGAGGACCAACCACACTCTAAACTTTGTACCCTGGAAAGTTCTTGGTAGAAATCAAGGCACACACAAATGAGAAGGCTAGCCAAAGACAAGTGTAAACACAAACAATGCATGCATGTAGATAAAACATGTGTAAGCTACACATACAATGTAGTGAAACTACCAAACATAGTAGTGTAAATAAGAAAACAAGTAAGCCACAGAAAAAGGGTTACAAACATGTGACATAAATCATGATGTGTCAAGACAAGTAAGACGTAAGGTCGTCATGGCCACAAACAAAAAATAAGTGTGCACACAAACATAGGGTAAATCCTGCATAAAATGGAAAATATTAGCAGACAAGTACAAACAAGTAAACAAGTAGTCATGGAAACATGTAATCCTGCAAAACAAGTGTTGCACATGGAACACCCATTAGCATGTTAGAGTAATAACCAATATGTCAAAGTGTGTATGATCAAGTAATGTAAGATGCTAAGTACAAAATGAAACAATAACACCTGGATGAGATGAATGTGGATGCCCCCAGTGACCAGTATAGGAAGGGTAGAAGGTGAGCATCCATGTCGTGTGTAAGAGTTCATGTATCTGTGATCACACTAAATAAAGGCGTGAATGTGCATGTGTGATGATATAGATAATGAATATAAGAAATCAATCTAACATGTGTAGTAAAGTGATCATGAAAAACAATAGCAAATCAAGAGTAAATGCCCCCAAGACAATGCAGTATGCTATGGATGGATGGAATGGAATGCAAGATGGAATGATAGGAGTTGCATGCCCCCCGAGTGAATAAAATTGTATGCAATGAGGTTCATTTTTTTTTCCCCCCCTTAGAATTCAAGAATGAACCATAAAAAAGAGTGCGTTATCGGGAAATTGTTGAGGAGTGTACATTTTGTCTAGCACATTGTGATGAGTGTGTATGTAGTGGTGATGAGATGTGACATATAGAAAGAATGTGATGGAACTGAACCCTAAAGCGTATACCACTAAGTGAATATGGAGTGATGTCCTTAATGCAATATCACTATAAGATGAATGAGATGAGTGATGATTTAGCATAAAGCGTATATCACTATATGATGAAATGATGAGTGATGATTTTAACACTAAGGTGATATATCATTATAAGATATATGATATGATGAGAGAGTGGTGATTTAACCTAAGGTGCATACCATGACTAGGTGAAGAAGGGGAGGGTGATGATTTAGCCTAAAGCGTATGTCACTAGCCTAAGAATGGCGTATGATGAAATGTTGCATAGTGAGTGTAAGGTCCATTTGATTTGTAAACCCTTGGCAGTTGAGTATGGACCGAGGAACTAAAGTGCGTCATAGGGTGGTGAGTGCAGCGTGTAGAAGAAAATGTAGTATAAATGACCCAATGATGAATATGATATGTAAATGTGTGGTATGTTGAATGTGATGCTAATGGTGAATGTATAATGCGTAATGTAAAATGCAATAATAGGTAGGTAAACTAGAAGTGAAATGTAAAGCTAGACTCATATGTAATGTAACCTAGTGTATTATGTAGAATATAGGTGATGTATAAATGCGTAGTGTATGATGTGAAATAGCCGTAATGGTAATAATGCATGTAATGCATAGAATGACTAATATGTATGTATGTAGAGATAACTAGTGTAGAATAACGGTAGTATGTAGACTAAGTGGATAATGTATGGTTGTATAATGCATGTGATGTAAATGCGTGATGAAATGAAATGTGGAAAAAGATGTCTATAGTGTAGTGTGAATGGGTTCAATGTAATGGTAATCCCTCAATGACAAAATCAAGTGTGAACCTGAATCACAAGAGTGCGTTCATGTAGGTAATCCCAACAATAAAGTGTGAATATGATGAGTAGTGTAAAATAATGACATCAAAGTGATATATGCTGATGTATATGAATGTAAAAGTGATATATGCGTATGATGCTAAGATTAAGGGGAGATGTGGGATGCTATGCCCCCATGTGTATGATAACGCGTATATGATTTGATACATGATTTATGAATGTGGTAAAGTACCATAAAGTTTTTAAGATTAATTCCATTACAGGATATTTTATGGTATGCGTAACAAGCAATAGATTATTGTAGATGCACACATGATTATGTAATAGAACAATATGGTAATGTAAGATGAAATGAGGTTATTTATGGTAAAAGACCCCTCAACAGTCATATAAGAACCATAAGAATATGAGTGTGTCATCAGGAGGGTAGAGTGACAAGAGTCACCTACTAAAGACCAAGTTTTCATGTGGTAGGAACTTGTTGGAAAAGGTTTATAGTAGAACTCTTTGGTGGCGGTGAGAGTGAATTTTTTTCATAAACACTAGGAGAAGGATTAGTTGCTGAGGAAGACTTAATTGGCTGGAGCTTAGATTTGAGAGGAGGCCATGTTGCACTGAGTTTTAAAGGAGGTCGCTTAGGTTGAATTTGTAATTCTATAGACGACTTAGTAGGAGGAGTGAGTGAACTAACATTGATAGGTGGTTACTTAGAAGCTTCTTGAGTGATGCTAGTCTGATGCTCATTAGATGGAGAAGAAGCAACATCAGGAATAAGAGAAGTGTTTTCCTGACTAGGAGAAGGATCATTGTGCACATGTGAGGGGTTGTCAATATCACTGCATGTAATGAATAAGAGAATCATCTAGAAATTCATGTAGAAATATTAGAGGGAGGCTCACTAGTAGTCATAGGAGCTTTCTTAGATTGATCTTGACTAAGAGAAGGAAAAATAGACTTAGGATCCCATGTGGGTATAATGTTTGTGGATGGGCATGCAATAAGATTTTTTCCAGTGAATGAAATAAATCCCTAACACTCAAGATGTTTGACTCTACATTGTAAAGCATAGAAATCATGGTCATTATGCCCATTGATTCGATGATAATGGAAATATGGATGATCTTGATACTTTGTTAGGTGACAAGGAGGATAGTAATCAATAGATGGTAGAGTGATCAATTAATGACTAAGAAGCTCAGTAAGAATGTCATGTGGCTTAGTATTGCAATCAAGTATGAGAGGTTCTGGTGATGACATGACTTGAGGTTCAGATATATGACATGTAGTGGACATATATTGCAAATAAGATGTAGAAGGAACACAAACATGTGATTGAGAAGCATCCTTAAGCTATCTAAATTGTGATTGTGGATTCCATAATAGATTGCAAGATGGTGGATATCCAAGGCTACAAATTTATCATGTAAGGCTTGAATTGAGTCTAATAGTGATTGATTAGATGAAGGCTCATTAAGAATAGGGTAAAAAAAGAAACAATGAAGCATAGAACTTAATTCGTGTGGTGGCGTATGGTCATCATAATAATTGGTGTCTAACGACTTTGGGAAAACAATCTGACAAGTGGGATGTATATTAAGTAAATCAAATAAAGAAACTTGACCCATGATAGAAGAAGAATAAGGATCCTAAGTGTAAAAGATGTCAGGTTCACCAAAATGATTAACTAAAATATGAATATTCTAGACTAATCTGGTGCTATTGTAGCAATAAGTAAATGAACAATCAAGTATAATGTCTACCCAAGAAACGTGATCTAAACAATGTATTGAAAGTATGCTAAACCCTAATTATACAATAAAAGAAATAAATACTTGGTTGGTTTGCAATGATGCCGAGGGTATGCCGGGCGAGAAAACATGTAAAATGGAAGTATAGAATATTGTAACCATACTTAGAAGGACAAGAGCACCCACGTAAGGGATTAGGGTGCCCATGGATGCTCCAATCCTGATCTGGGCTATGTAGTCCTCACAAGTTTTAATTATCGGAATCTTTTTGGGTTGGAAGGTTGTCACCAATATTCTCTTTTTGTCACTCTGAAGTTTTTCCAATATCAATGGATTCACCAAAAACCCTACAATGAAGAAAACAAAAATCCAAACATCAAATCCCTTAAAAAAGAAAGATGTAGAATGAATGGGTCGGGCTGACCTCAGTTGCCACAATAGTCAGCATACTAAACTGAGCACTGCACTACATTTCAGACCCAAATGTAGTTATGGAGTGTGTGTGCATGTTGTTCCTTAGGTGCTCTTGTTTCAGTCGCACTATGTGAAGTAGTGAGTAATAACTGAATGTAGAAAATGTAATATCATGTGTGCATGGAATAGAATAGAATCCCCCCTATGAAGTGTATGTTGATGTATATCTCATAGCCTTGATGCATGAAACTATGTGGATGCAAGTGATGTAGCTCTAGATGGAGCGATAGTAGTAAGTGACGCTAGGACCCTCATTATGGTCTCATAACTTTATGTTTATAGGATTATCTTCATCTAATTTCATAATTAACCATGAAATGGCCAAATAGGAAAACAATAAGGATGAAAAATGGCTAGAAAGAGCCCAAAAAGTGGTGGGAAATTAGAAAAAATATCGGGGCACCCTAGGTGGAACCAAGGCACCTTGGGGCACCCTAGTATAGGTCTGGTTTCCTTGGTTTAGGATAAAATGATGGGAAAGTGCCAAAATATACTGTGCGTGTATATAAAAAATTGTGAAGGAATGAAGAAATACAAGATAAAATAAGATGGCCAAAAATATGGGATTAATTAGTACTTTCTTCACTCAAGAACCTTCTAAATAGTAATATGAGACCGGGCTAAATAATGCTTAAAGTACATGATTTTGTGACTACAATGAACATCAACTCCATGATATTGAGATGCTTGAATCTCGTCATGTGCAAGATCTTGAATTGATTTAACAAATATGGATTTTGTGAAACCCTAATTGTAGAGTCACGTATGATAAATAAATGCTAAAGTACAAATATGACACAAGTAATAAGCTAAAAAAATATGAAACCATAGGTGCAAGAGAGAGTAAATGAATTATATGATTTTGTGATTGATCTTGAAGTATTATGGACTGAAAGACTAATGAACATGAGGAATAGACTATCGTAACCGAATACAAAAATCTAGGAACTACCGGATGAGACGACACTAGGGCACCTGAGATAGGATTGGGGTGCTTAGATGCCAAATAACTCTGTTGGGAACCTATGACTATGAAAGAGCTCAGAAACTAGTTTTTCTTATGTCACACAAGTGTCACTAACCTTCACTTTTGGTCACCTGTATGTCACTGGATGATCATCAAATTCACCTATAACCTACAAAGAGAAGACGATCTACAAAACCCTTAAACTACATCAAATCCTAAAAATAAAAGATGTAAATGGGGAGTCAGACTAACCCTACCGGTCACCCAACAGAGTGAACTTACAACCAAGCATTGCACTACATCTTAGACTCCATGTAGTTCTTGTGCGTGTGTGATAGAATCGTGCCCTAGGAAGCCCTTGTGTAAGTGCACATGATAGCGGGTGATAACTAGATGTACCAATGTAAATATATGTGTGGATGGAAAAAATGATCTTCTCCTCCTATGCATGTATGCAAAAAATGTAGTCCCTTGTCCCTTGAATGTGAGTGTTAGATGGATGCCTTTGATGCTCTTAGAATGCCTTTGGATGCAACCGTAGGTGATGATAATAAGTTCTTAGTACTTGGTCCTTTATTTTGGTCACATAGATTTGTATTTATATGATTCCCTTGTTTGAATTTCATAATTGACAACTAAAAGGTTGGCCCCTAAGAAAATGAGATGCCCAAAAGATAAAGGAGGCACAAAAGAGGCAAGTGAGATACGAAGAGGTCGGGGGCACCCAGAAGGATAGGGCACCTAGGGCTGACGTCTGGGGTGTTGGTGTCTAGAGTCATGAAAGATAAAGAAATAAAGTATCGACTGGGTTGTAGGGTGTGAAAGACCAAAAAGAAGACCAGAGAAAAAGAAAAAAGGCCAAAGATAGTTGTCAATTACTAGTTTTCTCACTTAGGAATCATATGAATAGTAAGTATGTGATTATGACCTAGAAATGTACCCAAGTGTGTGATTTTGTGTCTACATTTTCCCCCACTTTATGTTGTTGAGTGAATACTTGATAACATAAAGTAGATAAGAGATGTGTACCTAATAACCATGTAGATTGATGGTGAAAGCATGCCGAGGAGACAAGTGAAAGTGTGAAGTGATAAAAATGAAGTGTGGAAGCTAAGGAAGAGGAAGTGACCCTAGGGGTGAAGTGTCATGAGTTGTACCTATTGTTGTTGTAGCTTGATGTGGGATTTTCTTGTTGCTATATTAAGGATGGACCTACAAAAAGAAGAGTGAAAGAGCAGTCAAAGTCATGTGTTATGAAAACTTTATAAAATTATGTAAAAATGTGAAAAAGTAGTAAAAGGAAAGTGTGCACCTGATCCATGAAGAGTGAAAAGGATAGAAAATGTCCTGAACTGTTGTAGAAGAATGATTTTTTTGGGTGATCTCACACCAAGAGTGAGTTTTTTGGGTGATCTCATGCCAAGAATGAGTTTTTTGGGTGATCTCATGCCAAGTGTGAGTTTTTGGGTGATCTCACGCCACGAAAGAAGAGTGTTGGGGAGAAAGGTCTAGTGTTATTCTCCATCCATGACTGCTTCCCAAATTTATACACCACTACAGATGGTGTGATCCTGTTTTGTTTCGTGTTGTTCTAGTTTGATCCAAGTAGAAAAAGGAGATAGAATGCATTCTGATTGCTGGAGGACTGTGCCTGTACTGTGAAAACTACTCTGTGAACTGCTAAAAATTGTGTTGATATGAGAAAGTAATTGTAACTACCCCCTAGTCATAGGTGCCTAGGAAAGGTCAGGAGCACCCAGGTGCTAGTGTTTGTATCTGGGCGCTGGTGTCTATGCTGAACTAAGGACCCAAGTCAGAATCTGGGCCATTCTGTAACTGTAACTCTGTGTTATGTTCATGTATTATGTAGGCTGTACTAAAGCTCTGAGCTGTTGTATGGGGTGATTGATTCACCCAATGTATGCCCCCTTGTTTGGGGTGCATGTGATGTCACTAGGAGAATGCAACCCAAAGGAGAGGACCAGATGCTGATATGAAACTTGATACCCTATAGGGGGAGGGAATGTGCATGGTAGAAACCAAGGCACATGCAAACAAAGTGGCTAGAAACATGTGTTAGTAGAAAAAGTGACAAACATGCTATAGAAGACAATGTAAATAAGCAATAGTGAAAACAAAGTAGACCGTGAAAAGTGGGTTTCAAACATGGGACATCACTCACAATGTCACAAGACAATCAGGGCCAAAGTGGCCAAAAGCATACAAGCAATGATCAAGCAAGACATAGGGCATAGCCCACAAACAATGGCATACAATAGAAAACAATAGCAAGAAAATTATCAGAACAACCATGGTGGGAAATAGTTCCTGCAAGGTAAATGTTGCACATGAAGCACCTGTTAGCATGTTAGAAAGATAAAAAGTATGTCAAAGCATGTATAGATCAATGGAAAGTAGTGTGTTAGTAAGAATAGGAAGTAGTATAAAATGAAACAATAACACCTGTAGTGTGTAAGAAAGTAGATGCCCCCAGGAGCCTTGGTGGGACTGGTAAGAGGTACAATGCCAAACATCATTGATACATGTAAAGATCTATAGAAATTTTGCATTCACAACTAAAGAAAAGTGAACATTGCATGTGTATATAGAAAATATTATGAAATACTAAGTATTTGTCTAACATGTAAACAAAGTGTACATGTGAGTATAAGAAACAAGAATAGTGTAACCAAGATATGCAATATGTTGTGAATGAGTGAGATGGAATGATATGCAATGTGAATGTGATAGGAGTAACGTGCCCCCTAAGAGGATGTGAATGGGCATGAATGAGATGAGGTTCATTTATAAAAGACCCCTCAACAGTCAAGAATGAACCATAGAACAAGAGTGTATCATCAGGAAATGGTTTGAAAATGTGCACTAGATAGATAAATCAATGAAGCATAAAGCATACATAGTGAATATGGTGAGATTCATTTATGATTTAGACCCTCAGTAGTCGAGTATGAACCATGGAACTAGAGTGTGTCATAGGGTAATTTTGATACAACCTTAGAGAGTGTATCATAAGTGACGATATGTTGTGTAAGATGCATGAAAAGACTAGATGTGAAGCATGGAGAAGCATAATAGTAGAAATGAAAGACACTTGATAATGTTAGGAGGGGGGAAGTAAGCATGATGCCCACAAGTCTATGATGTAGAAAAGAATCAAGTAACATCATCTAAGAGATCATCATTTTCATGGTCAAAGCCAAATGGAGAAGTGTCAGAGACCTGGTAAGCAATAGTATGTGGGTTGATCATATAAAGAGCCATTTTGGCATAAATTGTACATGCCCATTGCGTATTCTTCATCAGTGAAAGGTGGTAGTGGACAACCATGTGCATACCAATGAGTAATATTTTGTGTAACTGAGAAATGAATCATTGCAAATAGAAACATGACTGAAAGACATGGGAAATGTGATATCAATATGATTAGGATCCAAAGTGCCACCAATGTAGTCAAGCCAAGACTGCCCAAGAGTAAGTGGAGAAGTGTGAAAAGTGTGTGTGCAAAAAATACTGATAGATGGAAGATGCAAAGGCCATAAGCAGTAGTAATGCAAACATATCCATGATAGAGGTGAGGAGAATGAGGTGGAGGGAGGAGATCATCAAGTGTGAATCCCAACCAAGCTAAACCATCATGTGTGCAAACAATATCAAAACTAGTAGGATCGAATGGAATATGTGGCCAATAAGAATTATTGATGAAAAGAGTGCATGTGAAAGGAGGAATCACTGATGTGCAGAGTGCTCATGGGAAGATGAGGAAGGTGATATGACATCCAATGTATGTACAGACCCCCAAAAAAGTACCATAACATTAGTAGAAGGAGGGGGTTTCTTGAATTGATATTCACCAGGGCCAATAACAAAAAAAGTATCATTGAAGTATGACTCATCTATCTTGATAGGAGTAAAATTAAGATTGCATAATTTTTCATTAGTAAGCTCAACGGTATCAACCTCATCATCAGAATCATCAGTGTTGGCATTGTCATGTTGGATAGTAGTATCAAGGATATTGGTAGGAAGTGAGCTAGATGTAGGAGTGAGAGGAGTCTCAAAAAGCATAGTGGTGGTGGTTATTGGAGTAGACAAGGTGGGTGAAATGATATCAGTAGTGTGAGTGGAAATGGATGGTATGCTTGTAGAGGTGGAAGAAGGTTGTGAAGCACTAGATTGACCAATATCATATGTACCAATATTGCTATATGGAATAGGCTGTGATGGAGGAATAGGCATAGCAGTAACAGGGTCTATGCAATAGAACTTGAATGGATCAGGGTCGGCAGCAATGGTATGTTCATAACCATCATGTAAGAATTTAATGCATATGATGAACTGTAGATGGGAAAACATGCATAATGTGAATCCAGGGTCTACCCAATAAGAGATTAAATTGAAATGAGGCATGGTTCTAATAACGAAAATACGTAGGAACAATCTTAGGCCCAACTTGTATAGGTAATGTGATAGTTACTAGGCATATGCAAGTAGTGGAATCATAGCCACGAATGAGAGTGTAATTCTTAGTAATTATATTATCAGTAATGTTAGTTTACCCAAGTAGGGAGTGAACACTTAGATTAATGGCAGATCCATTATCAATGAGTACATGCTTGATACAAATAGTGCCAATGGTAGCAGTGATAAGCAAAGGTGCAATGGATTATCAACAACAGATGGTGGTATGTCCTCATCACTAAATGATATAGCATGTGGTAGATTTTTGAGAGACTGAATGAGATGTGTGAAGGCCACCGAAAAATTATTGCTTTCAATGTGAATAGAGTGAAGGGACGCCTCTAATGTATGATGAAAATTAGGTGCATTGCACAATAAATCATAAAGAGATATTTTTTTGGTGTATTCTTAAGTTGTTCTATAATGTCATAACCCTTAGAAGTGGGGGTAGGAGTTGTAGAAGTGATAGGTGGTGGGATGGAAAATGGGTTGAGCCATAGGAGGACGAGTGATAAAGTGGTGACTACATTGATAGTTAATCAGCCATAGGAGTAATAAAGTGAGGAGGATGTTGAGTAAGAACTTGCATAAAATCAATAGAAGTAGTAAATATGCCAGAAACCTTAGTTGGGGTGAAAGAAGGATAAGAAGATTGATCCATGAATTGAGAAGAAGAAGAGAGATTTTGATACATGCTCAAAAGGTAGGGTTTGAATGGATGGGTTCACCAAATGATTTAACAAATATGGAATTTGTGAAATCCTAATTATAGAGTCACATATGATAAATAAATAATGTTAAAGTATATATATGACACAAGCAATAAGCTAATAAAAATGAAACCCTAAGTGCAAGAGAGAGGAAGTAAAAGACTTAGTTGATTTCACACTTGATCCCGAAGTATTCTGTGATAGAAAACTGATGAACAGGATGAGGAGAATGTCGCAACTGAACACATAAAATATTGGAACTTGTCAGAATGAGACTGGACCAGGGCACCTGGAATGGGGTTGGGGAGCCTAGGTGTCAGAGACCTTTGCTAGGCTCCATGTGACTATGCAAAAGCTCAAAAAATGATTTTTTTTTGTGTCGTACAAGTGTCGCTAACCTTCAATTTTGGTCACCTGTATGTTGCTAGATGATCACATAATTCACATGTAACCTAAAAAAAAATATATCCCGCAAAACCCTAAAACATATCAAATCCTAAAAAAGAAAGATGCAAATGGGGAGTCAGACTGACCCCGAAGTAGTCACCCGACTAGAGTGAACTTACGACCGAGCATTGCACTACATCTCAGACTCCATGTAGTTCTTGTGCGTGTGTGATAGAAATTGTGCCCTAGGAAGCCCTTGTGCAAGTGCACTGTGATAGTGGGCGATAACTAGATGTACCAATGTAAATAGATGTGTGGATGGAAAAATGAACTTCCCCTCCTATGCATGTATGCAGAAAATGCAGTCCCTTATCCCTTGAGTGAGTTCTAGATGGATGCCTTGATGCTCTTAGAATGCCTTTGGATGCAACCTTAGGTGATGATAATAGATGCTTAGAGCTTGGTCCTTTATTTTGGTCACATAGCTTTGTATTTATATGATTCCCTTGGTTGAATTTTGTAATTGACAACTGGAAGGCTGACCCATAAGAAAATAAGATGCCCAAAAGATAAAAGAAGCCCAAAGAGAGCAAGTAAAGTATAAAAAGGTCAAAGGTGCACTAGAAGGACGAGGACACTTGGGCGCTACCATCCTGGGGTGTCTGTCCGAGAGTCATGAAAGATAAAGTAAGTGAAGTACCAACAGGGATGTAGGGTGTAGAAGGCCAAATAGAAAATAAGAAACACAAACGTAATGCCATAAGCATAGTTGTCAGTTGCATAGTATGATCGCTAAGCAATTGATTAGATAAAATGGAAAATGTGGAGTTCTATTCTAGATTAATCTAATGCTAAGTAAAGCAGTAAATAAATGGATTAAAATGCAGTAAATTAGATCCCAAAGTGTGTTGGACTAAGTAAATAAAATGTGAAACGCTAATGTGCAAAGAGGGTTAAGAAGTCCTTAGATGATTCATAGGTATGTTGGGACCATGTCACAGTGGAGATTGGATGAACAAGGGCAACAAACGACCACATAGAAACTCAAAAAAGTGCATATCTGAGCTGTCTAACTAGACTAGGACACTTGGAAAGGGATGGGGGCACTTGGGGCACCCTAATATGACTTCTCGGTGACCCGATCATGTAGAACTGATTTTTGTACCTATCGCAACATATGTCGCTAATGATTCATTGCTTGTGATTGCTTCTGTATGTCGCACTTATGCCGCATAACCTCATTGGATGTTCCTGTAACCTGCAAAAATGAATGAAACTCCTCCAAAACCTCCAAGAACAACATCAAATCCCTAAAAAAGAAAGATACAAATGAAGGGAGTTGAGACTAACCCCAGACGGCTCACCCAACTGAGTTGTGAATTACAACTGAGCGCTACATTACATCTTCATACTCCAGTGTAGTTCTCATGTGTGTGTGTGTGCAATAATTGTGCCCTAGGATGCTCTTGTTCCAGTAAGACTGTACTTGAATAGCGAGCAATAACTAGATATAGCAATGTAAGTAGATGGTGTATGGATGTCAAAATGAACTTCCCCTCCTATGCAAAGTGTGATATAGAAAATACAGTCCCTTGTTCCCTTGAGATGGAATGCTAGATGGATGCAATTGATGCTCTTAGAATGCCTTAGATGGATGCAAATCTTAGGTGATGGTAGTAGATTCTTAGAGCTTAGTCCTTTATTATAGTCTCATATAGCTTTATATTTATATGATTCCCTTGGTCTGAATTTCATAATTAACAACTGTAAGGCTGACCACCATAAAGATAAATAAGATTCCCAAAATGGATAAAATAGTTCCCAAAAGGTAGTGAGTAAAGTGCAAAGAGAGGTCGGGGTGCCCCAGAGGGGATCAGGGCAGTGCCTGAGGTACTGACATCCTGGTTGGGCGTTGGATGTCTAGAGTCAAAAGATAAAGCAATAAGGTATTGACTGGGTTGCAGGGTGTAAGAGACCACATAGTGAAGACATGAAACACGATATAAAACGTCAAATATAGTTGTCAATTGCTAGTTTTCTCACTTAAGAATGATATGAATAGAAGTATGTGATTTAGGACCTAGCAAATGTACCCAAGTGCATGATTTTGTGTCAACAAAGGGACATGAGGGTGCCTGGGAACTAGTGTCTTGGCTAGGCACTGGTTTCCAGAGTTAATAAACCATAAAGCAATGGAGATTAGACTAGGTTGTGGGGTGTGTAATACCAAAGAGGAAACAAGAAAGATAGAAAAGAGACCAAAGATAGATGTCAATTACTAATTTTCTCGTTTAGGAATCATATGAATAGTGGTATGTGATTAGGACCTAGAAATGTACCCAAGTGTGTGATTTTGTGTTTACATGAACACCTCCAAGTATATCAGGCTCACATTGCACAAGATTACGATAACAAGATGTGTCCATGAGATATCAATATCGGTGACATTATATTAAAGGAAAATCAGAAAAACACAACTGAAGCATTTGTATACTGTTTGAGTTCCATACTGTTTGAGTATTTAACATTTGTATATTGTTGTATATCATCATTTATATATGATTAGTTACAGAAGTTACTTTGAAATCAGATTTAACTCCTTTTCTATCCAATTTTTCCTTTGAATAAGCTTCTAACTATCCTTGTAACTCCCAAAATCCTTAGTTGAATCTTCACCAGGATCGAAGGTCTTTATCTGCACTGTCGAGCCAATATCTACAAATCTACTCCTCAAAATCCCTTAAAACCTTTTTCACAATAAAGTAGACACTCTTAGATTTCCAATTCATATATTTTTAGCTTAAGATAACTTCAGAGCTTCCCGAACCATCTGAAATCTGAAAAGCTACTTTTAGGAAAAAACAACCCCCATCATTGACTAAATAGCCCAATTTTGGAGAAGCTTTTCCCGAGGTTCCAAATATTTCCTAAAATTTCCAAAATCACTTCGGTGCATTTTGTACCTCCTCTACAAAACTCCTAGGTGGGTTGTGCCTCAATAGTCAGCTTTTGATGGGTGTTTACCATTGTGAAAAAGCCTAAAAATAGGCGTTTTTGGGCCTCTGGGATCAATTCCTTCTAAAAGGTTTTGAATGAATCATCTCCCTACACATGAAACACACTTGAAGTTCATATTAACACATTCCTCCTATCCATTATAAGTGTAACATAGTAACTGAATTGGTTGAATGACAAGTTTACATTATTCGGGAGGGGGATTTTCAAATGTGGGCCAGGTTTTCATAACATATTTTTTGAATTTTTCATGCTAACCATTTAGCATGACAACACTACGATTTCTTGGTTTCCTTTTCTTCCCTCGTGTTTGGCTATGGTTAGTCTTGTTTTGTTTAAACTTTCTTCATAGGCCCTTTATTGACCAAGTCTAACAATTACATGGGGTTATTTCATTCTAGTTATTTCTTTTCTATTTTAGTTTCTAATATTCATATAAAATAATATAACTCAGTTTAATCAAATAATTGAAAAATTCATTATATACAATATAAAACATTATCACATTTAACATATTTTTCAAATAAAATACAAATCAAATTATTATAAATTATTCTATTCTATTTGTTTTTTAATATAACATGTAAATGAATAAAATATCTTAATTGTTGATGAAGTGGACTGTTTATAGCGAACCAAACCTTTATTCAACTATTTGTTTGAAGCTTGTAGGGATCATGAAATATTCTATGACTGGTATAAGTATAATAATTTTTTATAAACTGGAAGAAAATGCTTGGTTAGTGGTACAACTAAATTCATGTGTAATATTTTTACTCTATGGCAATTTATTTGTAGCAATATTTTTCCGATAAGATTAACACGCGTAACGAACTTTTCCCATGCCATTTATACACAGGTACTAGACATAAATAAAACTTGTTCTTGGATGAAGGATAACGAGGTACAAAATTGATCGGGTACATTTTAGGCTTCACATTATTTTTTGTTTAAATCATTTTGTGATTAAATAGAAACAGCTAATGGCCATGCCATTTTTATCAATCATTCATGAATTTTGAGAGTGTTCCCCACCACTACACACTGTGTACCTTAACCGAATAGGCAGTTTTTCAAGTTTTGTAAGTTTAGTTTTATTGTAAGGTGGAGCTTTGGTGATTTTGTTAAAGGTTTCGATAGAAATAATTAGCAAATAAGCGAAAGATGATCATGTAATGAATATTGCATATGATTTTAAGATAATAGGAAGAATATTGCATAAAAATAATTAACATAGGTGGTATTAGAAAAAATTATGTTGGAAGAAATTGATAACAACCAGATAACTAAGTAAACCTTGTCACTTAAAAGTCATGTTAAAAAGAATGTGATTAGAGCACTTTTGTGGATATTGTCTTGCACCTATTAAGGATTACTTTCATGTACTTTGCAGTTCTTATGTAATGATGAAAGTATTTGGAATAAAGTTTTGTTAGGAGCAAATTTAGTATGTAACAATGAATGTAATTGGGATAAATAAATGTATTATTGTAGCAGAAAGAACGCAGCAAAATTATTTCTTGTAAACATATTTTAGAAGAGGTGTATGCTATGATTTCTACTAAAGAGTTTTTTCTTTTTTTGGAAAAATTTTGACTTAGTTGATTATTTGACATAATGAAAAAGATAATAGGCTTTCTCGCCTTTAATTTTGAGTACGTTATTTAGCAACATATTCATATTATTCTTAGTATATATACCTCAATATAAATGTTGCAGTGTACCTTTCCTTCAAAAATGGTAAAAATCACATTAAGCAATCATAAATTTGTATACATGTATTTGAAATAGTGTTACAATAGAACTAAAGATCCAAAAAATAATTTCTTTATAATTTTTTTACAAGTTATATTTCTCTCTTTCACGTCCATATATCTGTAAACTCCATTCAAATTACAACGTCATTGTTTGAAAAATATGTCAATATGTTGTAAAATATTAATTTACAATGAAAAATAAATATTATAAATCATATTTATAGATTAATAATTTTCATTTACTCCATATTTATTACTGTTGTACGGTTTATATTTATTTACAATGAAAAATAAATATTATAAATCATATTTATAGATTAATAATTTTCATTTACTCACATCAATTACTGTTGTACGGTTTATATTTATTTTAAATTTTAACACTTATGTATTCATGATGTCCTTCTATTTAATAAAAATTCTTCTCATCCAATCTTGAATGTTTTAATACAATTTTTGACAGAGAAGAAACGTACAACTATCAAAAAAATACATTATGAAAATTTTAGTTATTTTTGTTTATAGAAGTACAACATAAACATATTAAAAATGTGAAAGCTGATAATATATGTGTGTGACAGAAAACCTTAAGTAAAAATTTCAATCTTACTTGCAGAATGTTAAATACGGAATTGTGATGGTAACAAATAATAATTTTATATGGAAGCAAATAACAAATGGTAATAATTATACAAAGCAAGAAACTGCAATTATTATAACTTGTTTTTGAAGATTTTTAATGGAGAATGAAATGTGCAACTACTCAAAAGTATAGTGAAAATTATAGTTAATTTTGTTTATAGACCTGCAACAAAGGAATATTAGAAATGTGATAGTTGATACTATATGTGTGAGAGAAAATGTACAATAAAACTTTCAATCTTAGCTGAATAATGTAAAATACATAATTTTTTATTATTGGTAAATGGTCTTTTTGGAGGGGGACCATACCCTGGATTATAAAAGGCTCAAAATCCAGTTAAAATGTGAAAACCACACCAAAGAGAAAAGACCTAGCAGCCAGTTAGAGAAAAACAATGCAAAGGCAAAGGGAAAACTTCCGGAAAGAAGCTTAAGAACCAGAAGACAACAACTGCACAATAGCTACAAACAACAGAAAATAGAAAACCGAGGAATATCAACTTAGGTGTGGTCTGGAACCAAGAGAAGCGAAAAAAAACCTGAACTAGAATAGAAAGAAATAACTAGAATTTTCTTCCACGACTTCGGGTCATGGCAGGATGAGCAATAAGAGGCATTTCATTTTTAACCCTTGTCCAACTGTCATCATCCTCGTATGAAGCTATGATGTCCACCTTACCCAGAGACTCAATAAAAACTGAGATTGCATTATCATTTCCATTCTTCGTAAGGGGACTCACTTTCTTGGTAACAATGTTCAAAATGGATCCCTCTTGAACCAACATTTCCTTTAATTTATTGTGTTTCCACTCCAAGGCATGTATCAACGATTCCACCATGAGCGCCTCAAAATCAGTAGTTACATTCTTGTTCAAAACACCCTCCCCCAAATTTTTGAGATGCCCCAAAATAGGAGGGCCCACTTCATTAATTTGCAACGGTTCATTTTTTGGAAGTGACCTATCCATCACTTTGTGGCTCAGTCCTGAAAAAATTTCATCCGTAAAATCCCCTGATTCTATTTTCCAAACCAGTCGGAGGTGCCATTTTAATGGATTTAAAATGGCCTTATTAATTTTCCCCTTACCATTCAAATTTGAATTGGGCAGGTTGGTTCCCCTTGGCATTGGTATTTCCTCATTGGATTCCACGTCGACAGTGCTGGGTGGAGCTGGTAGACCAACCAATTTTGAACTGACGTGGCACTGTGTTGTGTGTGTGAGGTTCGAGTACCCTCTATGACCGGGGTCTGCATTTTTAAAGTCATATTTTCCCTTTCATTTCCCTGTGAAGCCACGTCCCATTCATTATTTAGATCAACCACGAGGTCAATGCCAAAGGACTCTAGATTTTCCTCTTTCCATTCATGACAGTTTCGCTGCTGAGCATCCTTTTTGCCATTACATCCATTACCTTTGTGCCCCACATATCCACATTTGTTGTAGTAAACTAGAGAGTCCTCGTATACAATTTTTTTCTTCCATATCCCATTTGTGGTCTCTAAGTTATTTTCCTCCATAGGAGAATATATTGATGTAATGTTGATGTACATCCTTCCTGTAATGAATCTGGTCCTACCTATTGTCGTTATGTCCAAAGAAATCAAATCCTCGATTGCTTTAGCAATAGCTGCGAACACATCCACCTCCTAGAACTCTAGGTGCAGTCCTATGAGCCTTATCCAAATAGGATATACAGATGGAATATGTATTTTCGATTCTGGTTTCCATATCACTATGGAGAGTGGTGGTTTTCCCATTAGTACCTGTTATTCCTATCACAGTCAATTTCTGTGATGGATTTCTGTAAAAGGAAACTGCAAGCGCTGGAAGAATGGCATTCCCATCTTCCACCGTTACCATAGCATTTGCACCTTTAGCCTCTTGGTACTGATATTTCTTTACTGACAATCACAGCTAAGGCTCCTCTCTTAACAGCTTCATTGAGGTAAATATGTGCATTGGTTGATGAGTCTGTGCAGCAAACAAATAAATCCCCTGAATTTACCTCCCGTGAATCATGTTGGATACCCGTGATCTCCACTTCCAAATCTCCATCAACCGACACTGGAATGACTTTGGCCTCATCCAGCAGCTCAGCAAGAGTCATGAAGAATTCTGGCTCGAGAATCTGCAAAGTGAAAAAGTACCTGACTATTAACTGCTTCAATAGTACATACAACACAAATTAACCAGCTGGCGCTGTTAGGAGCAATGCAACATTATCAGAGACATTAGGAAGATCGGTTATACTTTGGGGTATAGCAAAGTATGGACTGCTCTATGTAAAGGGTCACATACTTCAGTCTAGGACTTTAGGTTATGCAGTTGGTTAGATTGGCTTGACAGTTGCGCCCACCTGTATTCATTATTTATTGACATTTCTTTTGGTCCTTCAGTCAGTGAACCCTACATGGACAACACCCAGCCATGGGTGCCACATAGATCCTTCAGAAATGAGATGAAACCAGGCACGTGGATGGCAGATCTGTTCTGCATTCCTACATAGTAAGTCTTTCTCTTGCAATACAACATTGCCCTTTTTGAATTTTCACCCTCAATCGGAGATTTCAATCATTCAATAGGAGAATAGTTACATCAGTTCAGTAATATTCATTCAGGATAAGAGCAGGCACCGAAATTTAAAATCAGACAGCCTAGCTTTGCTTCTTAGCACTTACAGAACAGGGTGAAAACAGACGTTCTGATACATGTTGCCCTTAGAATATTTCATGGCACATTCATAGATAATGGCTAATGCCAACCGTTCCGCTATCTTTTAATTGTTTTTAAGGAGGGGAAATCCTAAAATCCCAGCTACTTCCTATAAATGTTGGCTACTTAACATTAACAATACCATAGTACAATGGTAATGCTTATACCAAGGGTTTAGTTGTGTTGGATAATGGATTTGAGCTATGCCTCTGCAATATCAATATGGATAAATTTGATAGAGTTATTGCTGATCTCCAGTTATTTGTAATGAAGGATACTTTGTGCAGTTTGAATATCAACAGTCATATCATAAAACCCTGTTGTGGTATATCTAGTAGGATTGTCAGTAGGTCTACTGTTTTACAAGAAGATATGCTATACGGTGGTGAGTCATGCTTAAGAATCTGCAAGATGGATATTTTGTGTAGTTTGATTATCAACAGTTATATCATAAATACCTGTTATGGTAAATCTTGTAGGATTGTTACTAATTTTACAGGGATATGTGCTCTATGGTTGTGAGTTGCATTTAAAAACCTGCAAGAAGGGGAGTTTTGATATCTGAAATATTAAGATGGTAATGTTTTTTTTACTTTTAGTGAACAACCGATATGCGATCAAGGTCTGGCTGTCAAAGCACGATTGAGAAAGACTAGTTTTGCAGATGCATTTTGCACTGTGTGTGGGAAAGAAGAAACAGTTGACCATATTTGCTGGAAATGCCCAATGGCAAGAGGATTTTGGGGATGGTTGCAAGTTAAATTTGCTTTCCTTTTTATTGCTCCTCTCTCTTGGAAAGGACATCTTTTAGGAGATTCTTCGATGTTATGGGACAGTTTCAAGATTTTGTGGCAAACTAGATTAGCTGCAATTAGTTTTCTTTGGAAAACAAGATGCCATTCTGTCTTTCAGGAGGATTCTTTCCCCCTCAGTTTAGGGAAGTGATACTCTTCAAACAAGAGTTGGCTTTGATTGTACAATCTCAGTTTGAGTGGTTTCACAAAGACGTGAATTCTTTGTCCATTGAGGCACAAACTCGAGTGCTTTCGTTATCCTTGCTTATGTGGGGAGCAATTCTTCTTGTTGACATTATCCCCATCTGTTGTAACCTTTTCTTCTTTGGAGTAATATAAGACGCATTTTCACAAACAAAAAATTTAAAAGAAAATAACAATAATACACGCCCATAGGTTTTGAGGCAAGTAATGGGGAAAAAGGAGTCTCACACTATAAGCCGGTGTTCCACTTCCACAGGCTCTTGGGCACCTTATACTAAGTACTAACATGGTGACACCTGGACGTAGGGTTACACTTGTGGCAATACATATACCCTAAGATACTGATACAGCAGAAAACATTGAACAAGTATCCAATATGGATACAACATGGATATGGCCCCAGATACAGCCTAGACGGTCCGGATACATCCAGACATATTTGGCCGTATCTTGGGTATATCCGGGGCAGAAAACAAGTTTTTTAATTTTTTCAGCATTAAAACATAAAATGACCCGATTTTTAAAAAACATTATGAAATCCTAAAAATTCAGCAGGGTCTGAATCAGTGTTTTAAAAACCAGCCGAGCCGGAACCGGAACCAGCCGGTTCGACCAGTTCAACCTTTTTAAGCATGAACCAGTTAAAAAACCAGACCGTTCGACCAGTTCGGTACTAAACCGGTCCGGTTTCGACCTGAACCGGCCGAGTCGTGTAAAGATGCATGCCTACGGCGCTGAGTATAAAAAATTGAATTTTTTAATTAAAATTTCTGCTTTTAACACATTTCTTACTTGGAGTTCGTGCCATTTTGCTATAAACACCTTTCTTACAGGTTATATAGTACATACATGAGCAAACTTTGAATATTTTGTGTGTAATTGTTGGAATCATGGTTTCTAATCTTTCAAATATATTGTTTTCATTAAAAATGAAAAATTTTATGTGTTTTTTAGTAAACCGTTTCATAAAGTTTGAACCAGTCCAGTTCCGGTTCCAAGTCCGGTTCCGATTTTTAAAACAGTGGTCTGAACATGTCCAAGTGATCATCCTATCCATCTTGGGAACAAATTAACCAAGAGGGAACAAGCACAATCGACCCAAATACTATTTATCTGATCACTTACAGGCAAATATTCAATTCTGAACAAGGAGCAATTGTGAGAGTAAATCTAAATCCCACCACAAATCTGATTTTCAGTTTTATGCTTCTATAACACCAATAAGATCAGTAGCTCTTGACATCAAGACATGCATCTTCTGTTTTAATGATCTCTTAAAGATCCAAACCCTGCTACATTCTCCCATAAACAAATTAAACCCTAATTTTGATGTAATAATAAAATTTAATATTTATCATGACATTTGTGATGTTTCATTTGGCATTCGGTTGGCATTATATAAATTATCACTAGTGTTTTGCGGTTTTTTGTTTTTTATACACATACTATGTGGTTAATTCCTATTTATCAAGCTAAATTTTATATTTTTTTGCATTGCCATATCCCCTAGGGTGAGAAAAAAAATCGCTGTATCCACATATCTGGTTCTTCGTATCTGTACCCGTATTCTAAACATATTGGCCACTTAGATTAAAACAGAAGATGCATGTCTTGACATCAAGAGCTACTGATCTTATTTCCTGGTTTTATAGCAGCACAAAACTGAAAATCAGATTTGTGATGGGATTTAGATTTACTCTCGCAATTGTTCCTTGCCTAGAATCGAATATCAGCCTGTAAGTGATCAGATAGAGTATTTGGGTCAAGTGTGAGTGTTCCCTCCAGGTCAGATTTGTTCCCAATATGGATAGAATGATCACGTGGAGATTCAGACCCTACTTATTTTTTAGGGTTTCATAGTGTTTTTTTCTTTAATTCAGTCATTTTATGTTTTAATGTTAAAAAATATAGAAAAGAAATTTAAAAACTTGTTTTTCCCCTGGATATGCCTAGGATACAGCCTGGACGATCCGGATTACGTTTGGATGTATCCAGACTATCCAGATCATATCCTGGGTATATCAGATATGTACCATATTTGTATCCTGCGTACCTATTCATTCTACCATGGTCAGAATACATTAGGTTTTTATGATCACGTGAAGATTCAAATAAATGTATTTGAAACAATGTTTACAATTTTGATGTGCTAACTAAAGATTTAATATTTATCATGACATTGGTGACGTTTCATTTGGCATTATTACTAAATTATCAATAGTGTTTCTCTGGTTCAATATTTGTAAAATCCATTCAAATTGCAACGTCACTATGTTGTTAATTCCTATGTTAATCAGGGTCATAGAAATTTATTTTTATTTTTTATAGCCATCTCCGGGGTGGAAAAATAAATCGTATGTATCCATCGTATTTACAGATTGATAATTGTATCCGTTTACCTGTATATGAAACTTATTCAACTACTTAGTGGGAGAATGTTGTAGGGCCTGATATCTTCACGTGATCATTAAAACAGAAGATGCATGTCTATGTATGTCAGGAGCTAGTGATCCTTATTTTCTGGTTTTATAGCAGTCACAATTTAACTGAAAATTCGGATTTGTGGTGGGATCTTGAGATTTACTTAATACAATTGTTCCTTGTCTAGAGAATTGAAACATTACCTACCTATAAGTGATCATTATGAAAGCATTTTTGGGTTGATTGTGTTTGTTCCGTAAAACTGCAACATATTTGAATATCCCAAGACGTGATAGGATGATATACGTGTGAGATGCAAACCCTGCTGATTAATTTTGGGTTTATAGTATTTTATTTGAATTTGAATCCATTTTAGTGGTTGCTCTAATAAGAGTAGCATGGATACAGATACAGATGCTGGATACATACGGTATCAGATAATGATACGTAGTCTTGTAGTGTGGGGTTTGTGAATGAGATGGTTGGATACGGCATAATAGTAATATGTGAGTTTAAGTGAGAATCTAGTTAGTATTTGTAGAATCATATTCTTTGGAATTATCAAACTTAAATTATAAACAAATATACATTAGATTAAAATTACATGCAAATTACACACTTCCAGCCCATGGGAAGGTATGAAATTTGGCATTCAATGGATTAAAAAAATTATAGGTTTTGTAGGCTAACGGAAAATAGATGAAATGAAAGAAAAGAAATAGAATAAACCAAAAGAAACAAATCAAAAAGAGTTGCATGTTGATCATTTGCAATTTTTAACATCTTTATAGTGTACTGAAAGGGTTTTTTGGGATTTTTTTCTACTACTAAATTAGGTACGGATATAGTTTCCTTTCTTACTGTATGCAGATGTATATGATATGGAAACACTATGGGTTTGTATTTGGTTATTTTTGGGTATGGTATCCGAGCCATATCCAAGTAGTGCACAAGTCATGTCCGTATCAAGTACATGGATACACACCCTAATAGTAGGGCCATAGTATCTGGAAACATTGTTTTGATGTAAATGGCACGTAAATTTTGATGTTAATGTACCAAATTAATTTTTATAGTATTATACTAGAAAAAGTATCTAGAGTTTTTAGTAGGATATGGTAGTCATGTACAAATTAATATGTCGCTTGTATAAAGTGAACGAGTTGTAGAAGGAAAGTAGTATATAAGGGCCTTCAAAGTGGGATTATGTTTTGGCATAGGAGTTGTATGTGCACATCACTGTGTTTAAGACAAGGGAAAAAACCTTATGACCTTGAATGTTCTAGGCTTGAGATGACATCCCTACCTTTTCACGAATTATTTTCTATCCAAAGTACTGTCCATTCTATTTTCAATAATATTAGAGATCCAATTTTTAGTTTTCATTTTTTGTAGTTTAATTCCTTATTTTCTAATTTTTTAGCTTTGTTAGAATTAATTTCAAATTTATATTCTATTCAGATTAACAGTTCCAAAAAAAATTATTTTGTATAACAAATATTCTGATATCTATTTTAAGAAATCTAGCACATTACAAATATGAGATGATAGGGTTCAATGTACTGGAAGATTATTCTTTGGGAACATAACAGAACAAAAGATAACAAAGAATTCATGAGCAATTTATGTTAATCTAAATTGTCTAATGAAATCATGAACCTGTAGAAATGTCAATAATGATGAAATTCAGATATATTTGTATAAAAAAACAAAACACCATAAACCATGGAAGATTAAAAAACTAATAAAAGATATCAAACATGGCTATGTAGGTACATTTAAAGGCTTGTTTATTAAATTTGGTTGTAAAGTAGGATCAAAAAATCTATTTGTCTCCCTTGAAATCCTCAAGTCAATTTCTGGCCTTTGTGGAAAATTATTTTGAGGTGGATTTGAAAGGTTTGAAGGAATAAACATATTTGAATAAGGAGCATTTATAGAAAATAATGTCTGAGAATACTATGTATATGATGGTACTACAGGAGTAGGACAATATAGTGTTTACTTTGGATATTGCAAAGATAATGCTGAAATAGATGGGGAAGGTTGTCTATTTTGAATAGGGAATAGTGGTTGTGATGGAAGATGAGGTGGCCTCTGAAGTACTGGTATCTATGAAGATGGTACAACCTTAATTGGAAAATGAAGTATGTAAGTCGTGATTCTGAAACAAAGGGTTGTGGTGGCTAAGGTAATTGAGGTAACATTATGGGCATCAATAGGGGTCACGCAAAAAATAGCAGATGGATTTGAAGACCAGGGCTGCAAGGAAGGAGGAGGAGAAGACCACATGTTGTTTAGTATTGTAGGATTCAAACATAACAGAAATTGAAAATCACGGTGAATATACACAAGTAATATTTTCACATTATGTTCCATATGGAAAGGATTTCCTAATTTATAGGCAATATGAATCCTACAAAATAGGGGAGCTAGAAACGCTCTTCATAAAATAAATGAGTTGTTTTAAAAAACTCAACAACTCTAACACATACAATATATGTGAGATTATATCTCACAACTAACACTCAAAATATTAACAATACTATTTAACTCATGCACATTATGTATATTATTATTACTCAAACCATACAAATGTGAGCACTAGAAAATATGAATTCCTAACATTCCCCTCTTAGTGCGAACATGGGAAAAAAACAACCACACTTCTTTTTGCATCTCGCCACTCGTGTGCATGCTCATGATATTGGCTCACTAATGGTGTTGCAAAGGATCATCCGAGATGAACCCCTATTCACTATACGAACCCATATTAAAAAAAATGGTCCCCTATCCACCAAAAAGGAACCCGTGCTCCAGGTATGAGCTCCTGCTCATCCTCTTCAAGAAACATGATGTTGCTATTTCCTTTGTGCTTTTATCTTTCCAATATATCTTCACATCAGGGAATTAACATAGGAAAAACTACTCACTAAACTAAACAATAAATTTGAATGGAAATGGGACATTGATGTCATGTCCCCCCCCCCCCCCCCCCCCCCCCGCCCCCACAATGTGAAATTTCACTTATTGAAAACTGGAACATTGAAATAAAATCACACTGTACACAACTGAAAAAATTAAGCACACAAGAAAATGGAACTCTGAAACCATAGTAGAAAGAAAAATGCACACCATAACATACCACCATAACTCTGTGTGGCCTGTAGTACCCACTCCTCTTTGAAATTGATCTTACTAGGATTTTAAGTGGTGTGTACTCAACCTTGCATGTCAAATTCAGATTTGGGCTTAGTGGCCATTTTTTGAGGCTTGTGGGACAAGTAGAGCTTGTCCCACATCTCATAATTTCATCTATTATATCTAGCCCTATGGGTTAAGGGGTAAAAAATAGACCCCATTATGTGATTGTAAGATAAAAAGGTGTTATTTATTGCACTTTATTACATATGTTTTTTAATTTTTTCCTTTAGGGTTGTGGGTTTGAGATTGAGTGTGAAAGAGGGTTGTCATTCCATCAACCACCAATTTATTGTTCTTTGGGGATTGGGTTTGACCTTGTGATGTGGAATGGAGGAGAAATGATGTGGCATCCTACATGGAGCTACATCGCCTCTCTCTCCTCTAATTTCTATTTATTTTAATTTGTTTGAGGATTTGGGGGTTATTTGTTTTACTTTTTTTTGGGAAATTTTGCATTTTGGAGAATTTTTCTTTTGGAATGTTTTTTTGGAGCTTGGAATTGGATTGTGCATGCTTGGACTTGGAAAGACTTGGAGCTTGATTATGGAATTGGATAATATTGCAATGGAAAGGTAGGGTCTTCACTCATGTTTTCTTTCTCTATTTTGTTGTGCATATGTTTGTGAATGGATGTTTGTTGCATGTCGTGATTTTGGGAAGTAGGTTGGCCTTTAGGTTATGTAGGAGAAAATGGAAATGTGGATATTTTGGAGGGAGGAATAAGATTTTTTATTGGGAATTTTAGGAGGGAGTTGGGTTGGGGTGTCCCACCTTGTTGATAAATAAATTTTTTCCTTATCTTGTTTGTTTTATTGTAGGAGGCATAAGAGTGAGGGAGGCATAAGAGTTTTTTCTAGGAGGGAGGCATAAAATTTTTATGTGTTGTGATTAAGTTCTTGGAGGTTTTAAGGTGTGCACCCAAACCCTTGGGAGGCATAAGTAGATCCCCATATTCCTTTCTCTTTCTTGGCTTGATCATGAAGCCTTAGTGATTGAAAACTTGCATGTTTGTTGTATTTTGACATTGTGTTTATTGTGTTGATTGTTTTATTTGAATGTTGATTGTGGAATCCTTGTAATGTTTCCTTGGTTGTCATATAATCCTCATTGCTTCATTGTTGGGGCTCGGAAGCCAATGAGGAAGAAGGATTCTCTTCCTCATTGGATTATTGGTTGGGTAGAGAGTGTTGCCTACTCCCCTATTTTATGGTTGTGATTGGGTATTGAAGAAGATGGAGGAGCTCAAGTGATGTGATGGACTTGGTTGCATTTGAAGAAATTAAAGAGAGATTCTACTTTGTAAATATTTGTCATGTTGTCTCCACTTAAGTGGAGGGATTTTAGCTTGCATTTTAAAATCCCCCTCTTCTTGTTAATGTATTTTGTAAAACTAGTTTTCATTGGATATTCAAAAGCATTCATGTTTGGGAAAAGGAAACATGCGAAGTTGTAATGGATTGATACTATGTTCCCTTCAAAATTGTAATATTAGATCAAAAGTGTATTTGATTTTTTTATGGAAACCATCCTTATTTGGAATGGGAAATTTTTATTTCCAAACTCAAATATGTGACTCAAGAGTGTAATATAATCTCATTCCAAAGATTAGTGTTCTTGCAATGGAGATGTATGTTAAAAGAAAATATAATATTTTTGAAATAAATGTCATTTTGTTATTGTGAAAGAAAAGAAATATTTTCTCATTTTATTGTAAAAGTTTTTTTTTGTTGATGGCAAATAGTTTTGAAGGGACTATACCCTGTTTACAAAGAAGGCCAAAAAGCCAGATATAGCAATCAAAGTATCAGAAAAAAAAGGATAAGCATCCAGAATAGGCATTTGAAATCAACCGTAACCAAAAAGTTACATTAGGAGCAAAACAGAACAAGCGCTGCAACCATGCAGCCAAAAAACAACAAAAAACAACAAAAACAACGAAAAAGATCGGCGCCTGCAGCGAAAAACAACCTTACTTTTTAGCTACTTTGGTGATTTTAGATTTTATGGTTTGTAGAAAAGTGAAGAGGGCCATCGTAGTCATATGGGTGGGGTCCTTAGTATCAAGCTTAGCCAAGGTTTGGCTGCTCTCCTTGGCCGTTCCCCACAAAGTCGCTGGAATCCCACTCAGCACAGTGATGCTGCGAACATGCTGTTCTAGAAAATCATTGATAGCATTAAAAATTGTCATACTATACTCATGGCGATCCTTGGCTCTTCCCACTCGATTGTCCAAGGAATTCAACATTTTATAGATGTCCTCCACTTGTTGGTTATCAATCTTAGTACCCTCATCAATCTTCCTTTTCCCTTTTTTCTTGGTAAGCTACGTCACTTCCACCTTCAGCGTCATCATCTCCTTTTCAAGGTCATTCAGTCTTTGTATAGTGCTATTTGCTTCGTTTTGTGAGGCCTCTTCATGGCCAACACTACTTATGTGTAGCAGATTTTGTGCAACTTCCATATCCTTGTTACTGCGAATGATTCTGCTCGAAATTGTAAAAGTTAGTATAATGAAATGTTGATATTTTAGCCAAGTTTTATACCAAGTTATAAGGAGGAGGTTTGATATTTAGTGTTGTAAATCAAGAAGTATTTTCCTTTTTACTTGTACTGGGTTGGATTAAAAGGCCACTAATTTAAACTCTTCCACATATATGAATAAATAGATATTTATAGGTACCTTTGCTTTGTAGTTCATTACACAAAAATAAAATAAAAATATTGATTAGTTAAAATAAGGTCAACAAAATGTACCGTTATAATTAAATATGCCTAATTAAATTTATTACATAAATTTATATATTTATATAAATTATAATTATAATTATATATTTTAATATAAAAAATCATTATATTATATTATATTATAGTGTGTGTGTGTGTGTAGAGTAATAAATGGTTTTTAATATTAAAAAAGGGTTAATAATGTCATCTTATAAAACAAAGTTTATAAATTTGAAAAAAAATGGGATGAATTCCCATACGGCCAAATGGCCGGCCACTCTATGTGGCTTTTAATAAATAATAGGGGTTTCGGGGGAGGGCATCGCCCCCACCCCAACCCATATCCTATTATATGGGGTGGGGATGGAGTTAGTTCCCCCCACCAATTTATTAAACCAAATACTATTATTGACCTGTGCATTACATGGCCGCGACATTACTTGCACAGGCTGTAAAAAACATTTGAATCCCAGGGCCGGGGTGTGTATGTATATATAGCCTTCCTAGTGCGTATTTTTATGTATTTAGATTTTCCCTTTTCCTTTAAATCCGGCTTGTACAATAAGCCTAAAATAAATGCCAAATATTGCATATATATGTGTATATATCTATATACACACACATTTGAAACCAAAAATTTGAATATTTACCTCTTAATAATAAATAAAATTGGGGCAAAAATTCCCATATTCAAATAGGGAGAATTCAAATAAAATATACAAATAATAATTTGAGAAAACCTTAGGAGAAGGTTGAAAATGAAATACGCAACTAAAAATGTGTATATCCATCCTTAAGTTCTGGTATTCCTTCTTGGTCTCCATACTCCTCTTTCTCCCAAACCTATAAAATAAAATGAGGGAATAGGTAAGGAAAAAAGTATAAAAGAGAACTCATAAAGATTTCTAGGGGTTTTAGCCTAACCTTGATCTAATGGTCAAGATAGAATAAATACAATGAATGGGAATCAATCCTACAATTATTAGGTGAGGATATTTGCGGGAATATGTTTTTAAATTAATTGTATGTGTACCTAATGAATGAGGCCACTTAATGACATATGATAAGTTGAGACCCTTGGTTATAAATTTAAATAAACAAATGGTATTGGTCTAGTAAAGGTAATTAAAATAACTTGATAAAAATGGTATTTTAAATAATTAATATTAGGAATTAAATTAATAGGAACTTATTTATATATGTAGAAAAATCTATGAAGGAATTTGGTCGAATCAAATTAGGGAGTATTAGACCCTTACGTTTTTAAGTGACATTTAAAATGAGGAAACATTAACAAGAATAAATTAGCCAGTTAGTTTCAATGAGAATTAATGATAACCCTAGAAGGGGATTTGAACTCGAAACGGTTGGATGAAGCTATAATATTTAATTGCTAATTTAAATTCTACAACCTTACGATTATGAGGAAAATTTTAATTGTGAAATAATTATATCTTGTTAGTGAAAACTTTGTGGCCACCCTCTAAACAAAAAGAATATTTCGTAAATTTTTGTATCTATATTTTGGATTTTATATTGGGTTTTGTATGGGAAATTTGTGGGTGTTACAGTTGGTATTAGAGCCGTGGGTTTAACTCTTGGACCCTGGGAAGACTTGGGAACACGTCAACAGTTAGCAAAACTAAAACCTAGGACACTGGAACCTATAGGATTAAAATAATTTTAACAAAAAAATATAAATAATTTTTTTTGGGTTGTTGTACTCGCCCCTATGGGCATCTTGTCGAACCGGTTAACGAGAAATGTAATCCAGTTTAATATTCTTGTGAGCTACCTTAGTATTAAAAAATTGGTTCCTAGAGAAGATGTTAGCTAATGGAACTCCTTAATTTTGGTTTCGGTCATCTGATGGTGTTGGTTCCGTAGAGACCCTCCCTTGTTTTTTTTGTTTGGTGCTATGCTTGGGAATTAGTGCTAGAGGTATCGTTTAGGGGCCATTTTGGAGAAAATCTGAGGATTGATTTGTTGTTTAGAGATCCCCTTTTTATTTTGCAGTTAGACAAGTTGGTTTTGGTTGTCACTTGTGGACATAACCCCCATTTGGGAGAATAGATATGATGACATGATGTCATAGTAGATCCTGTTTGTATGTTATTTTGAGATGTGAGCTCGATTTTGAGTACCCCTACCGGCGGCCCACGAAGGGCTGAGAAGTGATTGTGATATTGATATTTCCTATGTTTTATATTTGTAAACTTAAATTTTTTATCAAGGACTAGCATTTTATTTTAATGATTTGATTGAGAATCTCTAAGGTATTTATTATTATTATTATTTTATTTAAGTTATTGTGAGATTATTTGAGGATTGCTATATGGCTACTTAGCCAATTTTTTGGATTGCCAAGATTTCTTGGATTTTACCTTTGATTGATAACTCAGAGCTTGTTTTATTTAATGGTCATTTGACTACATGTGGTCAATAATGTTACGTGGTTTTCATCTTGTTTGCTGACGAGTTGGCTCTATTATGTTGTTTTATGTTCTCTCGTTGTATAGGGGTACTCCCTAGGAGTCTTGGTTGTTATCCTACAAGCTTCAAGTCATGCTTTGGTTTTGGAGTGATGGGGTTTTGTGTGTCTAGGACCTTGGAGTGTTCCCTCTTGGATACATAATATTCCTACGTAGAGGGCTCTGTATGTCATGCAGTATAGTTGGAAACTTTGATGATGATTGTGCTTCTTCTTACACCTTGATATCAACCTTGTCCATTGGCGGGATGGATGTGATTTTTAGTACGATCTTATGGATTTTGTCAGGATGAATTATCTCTTAGATAATTATAGGTTGGAAAATAGTGTTTTATTTTTATTGAGATGGTCCATCGATGGGAATACTAGAGTTCTAACGTGGTTCCCTTGTTTTGATTTTAGAAAAGATCGATGGTAGACTGTTTGCATCTTGGGTAAGTATGGTTATTCTTAAGCCCCTTCAGGCATTTTTCTTAAGTGAGTTTTTTTCTCTCTCAAAGACCCCTAGATAGATATGCCCTTGTCTTTACCCCTTAAGTTGTTTAGCGTGTACCTCTACGTTCCATCAACACCAAGTTGTGTTTAGGGTTGATATGGGTACCTTGAGATTCTTTGGATGCATTTGGGTCCTTTTTGGACTTGGGTTGGGAGGTTTGGTTATATAGGTCATAGGGGTCCTTAAGTGAGTTTTTTTTCTCTCAAATACCCATAGATAGACATGCCCTTGTCTTTACCCCTTAACTTGTTTATCTTGTACCTCTACAATCCATCAACACCTAGTTGTGCTTAGGGCTGATATGGGTACCTTGAGCTTCTTTGGATGCTTTTGGGTCCTTTTTGGACTTGGGTTGGGAGGTTTGGTTGTATAGGTCATAGGATTCTGACCTTAGTTATGGAATTTTCATACTCTTTCTTCGAAGGATATACATTTTGGCATTAGAGGCTATATTAGAGTAAATTAGTTGTTGGCCTTCTTGCTATTTTTTTTCCCTCTCGGTGAGGAAGTGTGGTGCCTATGGGTTAATTTCATTCCCCCTTGCAACCTATATTTCTTGGTTGATGGCATTTTTTGTGGATATAAGTCATTTTGGGAAAATATCCGTTCTAATAGTAAACTTATTTTAACTATAAGCTGTAAATATTGTTTTTCTCTCCATACTGATGTAAAACTCCTTGAATTAGTAAAATAAATTGGTAACTTTAATGTGAGCCTCTATCATAACTCCTATTGACACTTGTGGAGACCCACTTAGAATACATCGGTGATGCTTGTAATTCTTTAGTAAAATCTTGTAAATTGGTGTGCTCTAATTTGGTTAAGGACTTTTTATTCCTACGAATTCAATAATGGCATAAGTTTAACTCTTCTTACCCATTAAAATCCAATTGGTAATGTAACAACCTAAGCATATTAGATCTCTAAATTTCTGATTTAATAGAAGAAATACAACTTTGTGAAAATAACAAGAAACCTCTATTGTTTCCCCTAGAGGTTGAATGAAATAATTTTTTTCCACCTTGATAGAATGGTGAGAAAGCATATCATCATTGGAAATGACCCCAATGATAAAAGATATATGGTATCGTAATATAAGGAATACATTAATTAGAAAATTTATAAGAAACATGCTTGACAAACACAATTATATCTTGTGTCTTATAACTTGGAATATGAAACAGATAAATTTATGGGTTTGGACACAAGAACAAATAAGTAACTAAACAACCTTATTTGTATAAGATTGTTTTTGCATGCCCAAATATTTATAGAGGATGTAATATGAATAATAGAGATAATTGAAAAGTTTCTTTGAACTATAGTATGAGTGTCTAATATCAAATGTGCCCTAAGGTGTTAAGATGTTTCAAATAATGTTGAAACACTAGGAAAATGTATCGAATATATATATAACCTTAACATAACATGTAATATGTTATGAATGTAAAGTGGTCATGATATTTTTTTATGATTGGTATGTGATATAATACCAGAACCATAAAACATGAAAGAATGACTTGTTTCAATGCTAGATTAATATCTTAAAAAAATATTAGTGCAAAATTCGTGATGAACACAAGATGGAAACAATGATGACAAAATGATTATAAACCCTTTTTATATCAACCAATAAACACATGTATAATTTTTATAACACAAGACACATGTTATATTATTTTGGACCTCTCTGTAGTTAGTATGGAATTTTAGAAGTATGCATAGGAAATTATCACCTTATTTGAATAAGAGTGCCTTGTTGAGAGTGATGTGTTCTAGTCATGTGTTAATCCATTTAAAATGAATGTGAGTAGTCCTTCTTGTTGGGTCTTTCAAGCCGTAGAAATTTTTTTGCTTTTATCTCAGCATGTGTATAAATTATGACCCTTTTTAGGGAAGTTGGTATTTCCCAAATTATTAAGAAGACATCCTTTTGTGTTGGAGTAGGTCATTGGTGACCTAAGATTACTACTAAGATTAGGAAACATATGTTAATGATATGGAGGAATTTTTCAACCGGGCCCTTTCCTTTTGGAGAACCATGATGTTGTTTCCCTTTATCCTTGGGAAGAGAATGGCGCAGGATATTTACATAAGTGTCTTTAGGAATATTTTTGTCTGCATTTATCTCGTAAATTGTTAGTTGGACCTATCTTATTGCTTAATTTCCCCCTAAATGCACTTGAATTTTCCTTTGCCATATACTATTAGTTATTTTTGTTTTAAGAACCTTTTGAGCTTGGGTAGCCCTAGATTGTGAAATTTTGTTGTTTCATAGAGTGAATGGTATCTCTCGTGTCGATATGATGGTATGAGCTAATATTGCCTTTCAAAAAAAATATAGAGAGAAAGATAAGAAATTACATCTAGTCGATTGAGTTATTAAATCAGGATGTGTGGTTGTGTGTTACACCATTGAGGAAACAATTCCAGTTATGGAAGCCTTGTGGTCATGAGTATGTTTTGTGTTACCATGAAAATCTAAGTGAGACCTTCCAGATTATATGAAGTATTGCCAACGAATAGTCTTATTTGAAAACATTTAATTAAATGTAGGTGTGTTCCTTGTTGTTAAACCTCGTATTTTGTGATATTAAATCTATTAGACCTATGAGTAGGCATGTTTCCTCATGTAAAAATGTATGGTCATGATTGGTAGTTGTTAGCCTTATCTAAAATATCAAACCTTATAGTGTGAGTTCAACCCAAGTGGAAGTCTCAACTTTTTTTTTTTTTACCTTGTGTAGTTTCTATGTGTGGCTAGTTGGGAGCCTTGCATATATAACATGTTCCAATTCTTCATGGACCTAAGTTTTCATTCATTGGTTTTTTGTCGACAATTCTTATTTAAATATTTTGTGTTGTAAAATTGGTTAACCTCATAAAGATTATTCTTAAGGTTTTTTCATTAGCAATCTTGTTTGGATGAGGTTTGGTATATGCGCCTTATCGTGTCCCTTATCCTTTTCAAAAGTGTTGAACCAAATTGAAGTTTGAAGGGGGAAAAATTACTTGAAGTAAAGAAACCCCCACGGAAGACTTGAATTCTAATTGTATGCTTTGTTTTCCTACCTCTTTCCATGACTTCTAGGAGGAAGTCGAGTCTAAGGGGAGAGGGATGTAGTTTCCACTCCTCTTTGACATTTATCTTACTAGGATTTATCTTACTTTGGATTGGAGCCTCGAACTTTATTATCATATTTGATCATTAGACATTAGTAGATGGAAATTATTATATTTGATTAATATTTTGATAGATAGTATGGATGTTTTATACTTTTGACATCATGTGACTTATATGATGGATTACATGCATGGATTGACATTTCAGTATTGATGATTTAGAGTTACCACTTCATAAGATATATGCGAACACATTGGATTTGATATATGGATTCTGCTAGACGATTTATTTGGTTTTGTGAACTTATTGCTAATGAGTAATCGAGAGAATCAAAATATTTGGAATTGTAAAAAATTGGGGAATTACTTTATTTTAGCGATGGTTTAGTTATGATATTTGATAATGTGAATTGATATGTATACATGTGTGTTTTACTATCTCAATGTTGTTAATATGGTCACGCGGCCAGAAAGGTATTGTTTTGATTTTTGCAGGAAATCGTAACATAGCAAACAAAAGGGGATAGGAGACCAACAGTGAAGGAATTTGGGGTATCGTCAACAAGTCACCTTGGAAAATTGTGTAATTGTATGTTGTTTGTTGTTGTTAGATGGTCAAGAGGTCCCCATTTGGGGGGTGGCCTCAAATGTGACCTTGGGTAAATATGTTGTTTCCGTTTTTGTTTTATTTATTTTGTGAATATTTATATTATTTTACTATTGTGAGTCACCTTTATTTGTGTTAGTTAAAGCACTTGATTTGAGGTGATTAAAATTGATTAATTAGTATAATTTGGGATGTGACCAAAGGGAGTATTTAATGTGAGTGGGTTGTTCTTGGTTTGTGTTGGATTTGAAAAAGGATTTTATTAATTTTGAGTGGTGTGTACTCAACAAGCATGTCAAAATCGGATTTGTGCTTGATGGTCATTTTTGGAGGATTTTGGGACAAGTTAAGCTTGTCCCACACCTCTTAATTTCACCTACCAACTACCCCTATGGATGAAGGTGTAAAAAATAAATCCCATTATGTGATTGTAAGATAAAATGGTGCTATTTATTGTACTATCTTACATATGTTTTTTAATTTTGTCCTTTAGGGGTGTGGGTTTGAGCTTGAGTGTGTAAGAGAGTTGTCATTCCCTCAACCACCAATTTATTATGCTTTGGGGATTGGGTTTGACATTGTGATGTGTAATGGAGGAGAAATGATGTGGCATCCTACATGTAGCCACATAACCTTTCTTTCCTTTCTTTTTTATTTATTCTAATTTGTTTGAGGATTTGGGGGTTATTTGTTTTTTTTTGGGAACTTTTGCATTTTGGAGGATTTCTGTTTTGGAGTGTTTTTTTGGACATTGGAGTTGGATTGTGCTTGCTTGGACTTAGAAATGCTTAAAGATTACTTGTGGAATTGGATACTCTTAAATTGGCAAGGAAGGGTCTTCACCCATGTTTTTTTTGCTATTTTGTTGTGTATATGTTTGTGAATGGATATTTGTTACATGTTATGATTTTGGGAAGAAAAATGGCCTTTATGTTGTGTAGGAGAAAATGGAAATGGAGATATTTTGGACTAAGGCATAAGATTTTTTATTGGGAATTTTAGGAGGGAGTTGGGTTGGGGTGTCCCACCTTGTTGATAATCTAACTTTGTGCTTATCTTGTTTGTTTTATTGTGGGAGGCATAAGAGTGAGGGAGCCATATTTTTATGTATGTAGATCCACCATTTTCCTTTAAATTTGGCTTGTAAAATAAGCCTAAAATAAATGAAAAATATTACATATATGTATATATATCTATATATACACAAATTTGAAACCCTAAACCGGAATATTTACCTCTTAATAATAAAATAAATTGGATAAAAAAATAATCATACCCAAATAGGGAGAATTCAAATGAAATATACAAATAACAAATAATTAATATGAACAAACCCTAAGAGAGGGTTACAAATGAAATAAGCAACGGAAAAATGTGTATATCCATCCTTAAGCTTGGGAAATCCTTCTTGGTCTCCATCCTCCTCTTTCTCCCAAACCTGTAAAATAAAATGAGGGAATAGGTAAGGAAAAAAGTATAAAAGAGAACTCATAAATATTTCTAGGTTTTTTAGCCTAACCTAGATCTAATGGCCAAGATAGAAATAAATCCAATGAATGATAATCAATCCTACAATTATTAGGTGAGGATATTTGTGGGAATATGTTTTTGAATTAATTGTATGTGTATCTAATGAAATGGGCCACTTAATGGCCCTAGGATAATGTGAGATCCTTTGTTAGAAATTTAAATAAATAAATGGTATTGGTCTAGTAAGAGTAATTTAAATAACTTGGTAAAAAAGGGTATTTTAAATAATGAATATTACAAATTAAATTAATAGGAACTTCTTTATATGTATGTATGAAAATATATGAAGGAATTTGGTTGAATCAAATTAGGGAATATTAGACCCTTACGTTTTAAAGTGAAATTTCAAGTGAGGAAACATTAACAAGAATAATTTGGCCAACTAGTTTAAATGAGAATTAATGATAACCCTGGAAGGGGATTTGACCCCGAAACGGTTGGACGAATCTATAATAATTAATTGTTAATTTATTTATGACAACTTTATGATTAAGAGGAAATTATGAATCATGTTTAATAATTAAATCTTGTTGGTGAAAACTTTGTGGAAACGTTCAAAACAAAAAAACATATTCGGTAAATTTTCCTATTTGTATTTTAGGTTTTAACTTGGGTTTTGTAAGGGAAATTTGTGGGCATTACACTTGATGTCAGTGCCGTGGGTTCAACGCTTGGACCCGAGGAAGACTTGGGAACACATCAACCAGTTAGCAAAACTAAAACCTATGACACTGAAATCTATAGGATTAAAATGATTTTAACAAAAAAATAAAATAAAAATTGTTTGGGTTGTTGTACTCACCCCTATGGGCATCTTGTCGAACCGGTTAATGGGAAATGTAATCCAGTTTAATATTATTTTGATCTACTTGAGTATTAGAAAATTGGTTCCTAGAGAAGATGTTGGCTAATGGAACTCCTAGCTCTTGGTTGCGGTCATGTGATGGTGTTGATTCCATAGAGACCGCCCCTTGCTTGGTTTTTTTTTTTTTGGTGCTATGCTTGGGAATTAGTCCTAGAGGTATCATTTATAGGCCATTTTGGAGAAAATCTGAGGATTGTTTTTTTGTTTAGAGCTACCCTTTTTCTTTAGCAGTTAGACGAGTTGGTTTTGGTTGTCACTTGCCAAATGAAAATTTTAAAATGATTTTTTTTTTGTGAAGTAACGAAGATTCACCACTGAGTTTTTCATTGGATGGTAATTAAAAAATGAGGGTATGGATAGGGTAGTACGATATGTAATTATAGGTTGGTTGGTGTTTTGGATTTGTCATGACTTAACCAAATAATAATAATAATTTACAAGATATTAAACTTGGTATATTGTTTATTTGTTTCTTGATTGGAAAATCATTGTTAGTTTCCCATTTAATAGAGGGTGAACTCCTTTGTAATTTAAAAAAAAATCAATTCTCTTTTTATATACTAGATGCTTTTATCCAACATTATATATAAAGGATTCATAGTGATATAGATGTATTGTACATACACATCACAATCCTATATCTCCCTTATATTTTGAGGTTTTTCTTGTAAGTGTAAAAATCAATAACATGAATTAAATGCATTGCATTCATGTGTTTTTTGACATTGCATAGGCATGAAGAACACCCATAGACATACGACATACATGTAGACAAACATTTTAAAGGATATTATACACAACATGGTCAATACACATGGTTTATTAGGAAGCATTATGAAGATTTTTAATAAGGATTAGAAATGAACTACAATATATTCATAAAACTGAAATAATTAAATAAACCAAAAATATGATAGAAAGTACAAAAGGTTTCCCTAATTTGAAATAAAAACTATGAAATGTTGTGAATGATACTTAGAAGTGGAATTGGATCATGGAGATGAACGAGATCTAATAATGTGCAAAGAGATAATGTGACATTAGTTATTTTTCTCAGCTCAGGGTGACCTACGAAAGATGTGTGATTCTTTGGATGGCGCCAATATGCCAGAGTGAATATTATGTACAAGGTGTTAAACATTAATCAATTCACATGTCATTAGTGTTATATGCTATATGATGTGTTCTAACCAAGTGAAATATTCGACAAAAGTTTCTTTTGGTGATGTTATTAATTCAATATGAACCATTTGGATTGTATAAGATAAATTCAAGGATGCAGTGCCTTTTTGGTACATTTATATATATTATTTTATGGTGGGCTATAATGCATCTCCAAATAGCTAAAATCATAATCTAAAATATAAAATATTTAAGGCTTGAAAATGAGGATTGATAATATTTTAAAACAATCCAACGATTTCTAAAAAATTCAATATAACTTTCAAAATTCTTATGCAATGTGCAGAGATACACATAGAAAAAGGCATGTAGTTTATAACAATAACAAATAAACTTGTTACTTGATATGCTCATTTGACATTCTACGTATTGATGTGACACCTTGAACCCTAATGGGTCATCTTGAATAATAATGAAATTGATAATACATCTTGAAATATGAAGTTTAAATATGTAATGTTGTTAAATATGAACCCTTGAGTCTAATATTTGAAACTTGAACATAAACAGTAAATATTAATGTGGCCAAATAAATAATGTTAAACATGAACTTGACATTGGATTTTTGGTTTAGGGTCTTAGGCGTTCTTTTTACATCTTCACTTGAGTGTGTACATAGTTCAATTGGGACATAATAAGTGAAATTTCTACACCTATAAGTATCTTTTAATGACCTAAATGAAGTGTCGGCTATGTCATCATGAAAAGTTATGTATTTGTATGAAAACCTAAACGTTAATGCATCACTGTACATAACAATGATGATTATATTACATCTTGAGCCATGAACACAAATATGTTGATTATAATATTTTAAAAAACTCTATTTAGAAAAGATAGAATATTCTAATTATATGACTTGATATGGTCTCTCTTTTCCACCCACGACCCAAAAATTGGCCTGTTGCACTTTTGCATCCAATGCATGACAATTGTGGTAATTTTAATAAATCATTATAATTAATAATGAGAACATTAATCTATATTTTAAATCATAGACCATAAATCCTAAGTGTAGAAATCTATTTTTTTAAAAAATGTTAAACATAAAACCTAAAAAATAAACATAAATTCTTAATGGTAATGGATATTTTAAATCATCGACCATAAATTCTATGTACAGAAACTTAAAAAGAAATTTTAAATGTTAAAAATAAACCCCAAAGCGTAAAAATAAACCCTAAATAGTAATGGATAATTGTGAGTAATGATGACGCTTAAAGCACATTATACACCACAAAAAATAGTCAAAAGATAAACCTAAACCATAAATTTTATACCATGAATCGTAAACAAAAATTATAAATGTTGACCTTAAACACTAAACCTTATAGCATGCTTGTTGAGATCCTAAACCTTGCATGTTAACCTAAACCCTAAATGTGAACACAATATATATGAAATTAATTGAGAATTGTGAGAATGAGGCATGCTTATTTACAAATTACAAAAATTTAAACTCTAGAGGTAGACCCTAATCCTTTAATGTGAATATGTCCTGAGGAGCTTGTGTTTAAGGTTTAGAGCTTAGGGTGTAAGGCATAGATCTAGCATATAGAATTTATATTTCATGTTCAAAGTTTATAGTCTATCGGATATAGTTTCACCTTGCATAACTCAATCACAACACCCTATATAATGAGATTATGCGTGGAATGATCATTTGCCATCATAAATTCCTCTCAAACAACTTAATTGATAATGGGTTGCATTGAATAACACATGAACAATGATATTCCATCATGACATTTAAACCAGGTTTTGAACTCCCATCAAACACCCAAACCATAAATGGACTTATTTGATTAACATAAACATTGATATAGTTTTATTGTGTTCATGTACATGATGATGCAACAACACATGTTTGTTACATAAATGTGCTTAACAACTCCTCTTTACAAAAGAGAATAAGATCAAATGAAGTTCATAAAGTCACTATTTATACGATGACATGCATGCATAATTTTCACATGATAACACGGTTGTAGTTAATCATATTATGTTGTAGTTTTCAAGTAATTCTTGTCCTTGTTCCATACATTTTGAAAAGTAATTCTATTTTGCATATGTTATGATTTTTGTTCATTTCATCATTTTTTTTCCTTACAGTTACCGAATCAGCAAAATCATTGCCATCTAGAAGGGGTGGCCAGCCTGAAGCAACTTCTTCATCTTTGCTGCGGCGGCCTAGTTTTTACTTTTGTTTGTTGTTACCCCTTGGGCTTGATACTTTAGTCCTAGCCATCTCGGCTAGTTTGATCGTGGGGTGTACCCTTTACCACCCATATTTTTTGTGGATAGACTAATATTTTAAATAAAGTAATATAGACTATTTCATCAAAAAAAAAAATCAACACAATCCCACACGTACCAATAAGAGCCAAAAAGTCACCTAGAAAATTTCAACGGGACATTGACCATCATTTTTTTTAAGAAGCGTAGATTCGAGAGAAATAAAAAATGAAAGAAATAGATGGGCAGGGTTATATGTGTCTTTTAAATGAAGGTGCCACTACGAACATTTTGCAGTCTTCAAGCATCATAAAAAAATTAGATGTCAATGCCTAGGCTAATCGTTGAATCATGTGAGTACAGTTGTCCTCATACGATTGATAGAGCATTCATGTCATATATATGTATGCAAATAGAACGTGAATATGGAGTGCTTCCCCCTTCCCACAACTAGTAAAGACAAAAAAAGTAATTATTCCATTACATCTTCGTAGTGCGTAAGGTTTGCATACATCCGTAATAGCTATCACTCTTGGTGGTTCTTACTATGCTAAATCTTGATAACTATATAGCCACCTGCTCCTGCCATAATTGACATAGATGTGTGACCTACAATTTTGAGATTAAATGACTGTAGTCATGAATAGAGACACATTTCAAAAAATTATGTTGGAATGTCTATGACATTCCTGATCCGTAATTATGCATGATGTTCCTCATAGCAACAACAGTAACAATTCCGTGACATGAAGTGAAAGCATAGTGTGATATTCATTTAATGGTAAATTTTTTCTAGTTTGTATTTTTGCACAAGGTGACACATGAGACATGTCGGCTTTGCTCAATTTTTTTGAATTACATACTTTTGTCTATGTAGGTTGTAGAGGAGATGGATCATCTAGTGGGTGTGTCGGGTCACATGAGAAAGAGAGCCCAAGGAAAACAATCATATATGTGTGGACTGAGTACGAGAATTCGAAGCAAATCACATGAAAATTCCCAAAATAATGTTTATGAATATTATTGTAATTTTAGAGGTGAAATGGATAACACACATTCTATTGTGCGTGTGTACAATTGAGGTAGGAGATCTGTGCGGATAGGAAAAATATAGAATTATCATGACAAGAGGTTTAACACTGAATAACAACTATGAATCTTTTAAAGATAGTATGTGTGAAGGTGTGGTAGAAGAAAACATCTGAAATTGATACCTAATTTCGACTGGAGATGTAACTTACAAACATTTCTACTCATTACGTTATGGTGTGTGGTTAATTAAAATTCTCGAGTCCCGTTTGAAAATATTGGAAAATAATTGATGCACTGGATATTTTACTTCATATGTGTTGTATATGGAAAGATATTGTAGCCTTGAGAATAGTTGTAACCCTCTCTATCAGAGGGCATATTTGTAAGAGTTGCAAGGGTGAACGAGGAGGTCATCAATTTTCAAAGTGGAACAATATGGATCCCGAGGAATAGGTGAATGTTTTATGTATACTGACATAGGTGGAAGAAATGTTAATAGACACATGTGAAGCCCATATTGTAGGTGACTCATTCATGTGGTGGCTACTATAAATATAGTGGACACATAATTTGCTTCGCGCAAGAAATATCTTCTATTGCAAGACTTCTTCCACGTCAAGTCGAGGATGTTGTATATTCTTATAGTGAAAAGGGAGGAGAATCAAAACACTATGGAATACGAATGTGTTGTTAATCAATCATGAATATGTTAGATGCTTTTGTGTCTACAAAATTTATGAATTACAGGTATTACAGGGATCTAGAGATAGACTACACAACATTACACGATCTCCTAGGAATAGATGGAGATTTATCACATAAAACTTGTCATATAGAATCTGACATATAAGATTGAACTGGAGGATCACACAACGGACATATGTAGTAGGGAATATAGAAATTGTGGATAAAGGATAAATATGACAATCATCCATCATCATTTACTTTCAGATTGCCTGATCCCTGGAGGGAGATGAAGATGTGTTTAGATTATTTGTTGTAAATTATAGATGTGAGATCTAAGTTGACGACTGTTAGAATGGCCACCAATTTCCTATTCGCCGATCAATGAATACAATATGGAGGTAATGTTATCCATTGCATTTCTGACTCTTTTCCCTACAGGAGATCGCATGAGATGGCTACAACCGGGAATGAAACGAGTGTAGATTTCTTATTATATGAAGTATTTGATCAGGTATCATGGAAAAAGGTTTAGAAAGAACACTAGATTTTAATATTGTGGAGATAGTATATCGGTTTGCCACCGCAGCTAAGCCACTGCTTATGTTTTTGTTCAGAAAATTATGGAGGACAATGTTCCCATGACTACTGAATACTTGCGTCGGTGTATTAATAGTGCAATAGATGAGAAGTTAGAATACAAGTGATATGTTTTGCTGAAAAGCTTCACGACACTAGATTATATTGGTATATATGTCATAGTCAATCAAAAGATATGATAATTCAATTGGGTGGCCTGAGTATATTTTTCACACTTACTGTGGAAGACACTAAGTGGTTTAATTTTCATCAGTTGATACCGAAGAAACCTATTTCAAATTATTCAAGGGCACATAGATAGAAGAATCCAAATGTAATATAGATTACCCTCATATTATCGTGACATATATACATGAAAGATTTGAAACATTTTTGTGAAGAGGTGATACAGAAACTAATTGGTGCAACAGACTATTGGTATAGGTTTGTTGCTTTTACGTCCTTCAATGAACTTTATTATGGTGTCAAATAAATTTATTTGTCCAACACATTATAAATATTAAAAATAGAAGGTAACCTTATGTAAATCAATGATATTTTTTGTAGCTGATGTTGTATAGGTTGGAGTGGTAGCATCGAGGATCTTCAAATGTACATGGATTCATATGGGTCTCAGGATTCCCCACATGGAAACATTGGATTGAATGAACATGAACAAGGCTTTAGTTGTGAGATAATTTTTTGATAGCTATACGATTTCATGGAAACCCCGTGATAGTTACCAAATAAATGTGATTCTCAGTCAGCCAAGAAATGATGATCTATGATCAATAACACCATCCCACAAAATGAAGTGTAACTTATTTCATGACTATGAAGAAATTTTCAACCATGTTTAGAGACACACAAAATGTATTGGGATGTCTTGCTTATGAAGAAAGGATCATTTGTGGTTTTTCATTACAATGTTCTGTGAGATCTTGAGATCTTTAGGATGAGTCAGAGTTGTGCTTTGATAAGGACAACCATAAGAAATTGGAAACTTTTTGCAAAAATGTGAGACTCAAACTTCACAACTCTAGCATGTTATCTATTTGGCACGTCAATGTAGATTGTTAACCAGACATTTCTAGACATGCCATATTAAAATACATAGAAAAATATGCTTCTAAGGTAGAAATAATGTCTGAGAGCTTTCATGATAAGCTGACAAGAATATCATATGATACAAAAGTAGTAGAGTCTCCAATGTGCATCTATCAATGTTTTTGACAGAAACAATTACAGAATGTGATGGTTGGGAGAAAGAAACATACCACATGCTATTAAAGTTGCCATTAGTTCACTATAGTAAAACATTTATGACTTTACACATCAGCCACAAGGTATTTCACAAGGTCAACATTACTTCTGAAGAGGAAAATGACACATCGTGTTTAATCAATGCATACAAAAACTGTCTAGAATATTTGGAATCAATGGTGTTAAAATATGCAGCCAAATCATGGAAATTTATCTTGAAGAGGAAGAAAAATAATTAGGAGCCAAGGGAAACTCCTGTTATCATACACATATTTCCAAAATATTTCTATGTTCATGAAATATCTTTAGAGGATTATGAGAATTTCTGTTGGAGTGAGTTGATGTTGTAAAAATAGTTTTGTGATGTGCAAAGGGATATAAATATTACAAAGGAGGAAATTTCAGAAAATTGGGAGAATACGAAGAATATGTTTTTTGCATGGCTTGTTGACAGGAAGGATGCAATAGATGAAGAAGAGATATAAGACAATGATGATGATGAAAGCAAAAATTTTTAAGGCATGGATGGAATAGATGAGTGGGAATTACTTTCGTGTGTTGTTCCACCCAATTAGATTAATTTTAGTGATCTTCATATGATTGGAAAATGAGATTTTGATTCGAAGCATGTTTTGGATAAGGAGGATGAAAAGGACTTGCAAGATGTAAATGTAAGCTATATAAACATGAATAAATCCTTACAACATGTAATAGATGCTTCAGATAATTTATTTTTTGACGTGAATGTGAATAGTTTGTCACTAATAAAGATTATTGCTCTAGAAAATGTTATTGGACATTATAAGAAGGGTCTAGATGAAACTTCACTCAATATGATCATACAGGGTACTATTGAAACACAAAATTCCTACCTAATAATTTGCATTAAAAATGTGTTGGAAAAAAATTACACGATAGATAAGAGTTATTTTCTTATTTTGGCACTGATAAGTGTTATTAATTTCAACATACATGTTGCACCATGTTGCATTGGTGGTTGTTCTCATTTATGTCAAAGGCATTGATGGCAAAGGGAGAGTGCAAGAACATGCATATAAAATATCTTCAGGCATGTCTCAGTCTTACAAGGTGGTTTCAAGGTGTTTCTTTAAGCATAGAATGGTATCATAGGGTATGAAATGGTTACAGAAGCATTATAGAAACTTTGATAAGGTGTTTATAGTGTGGTTGAGAAATTTCAAGGCTTCGTTCATCTTCTAAAGTAAGAACTCTTATTTCTTCGAGAAGTGGTCCTAAGAACTGACTGTGTTCTCAAAGGAAAATTATATTGAGTAGAGATTCATAGGAAAACATGGGGATAATAACCACATGGAAGGTGTAGAGGGGTTTCTTGGAATGCTCCATTTCAAATTTCATCAGATTTTGTAGTGGATTTTTTGAGTTATTTAAAATTTCCTAAAACTAACTTTTTGAGAAGTGCATTTGGAGCAGTCTAATCTCTTAAGGGTAAAAAAAATTAATGGGACTCCTTTGAATAAATCATAGAAGGAATTTTTGGAGTTAAGTTTCCTAGAAATCATGTACAAAAATAATTTTCTCAAAAGGAGGTGTATTTATGAAGATATGAACATTTGTTAGAGGTGTTTCTTCTCCATTTTGGCACGTGTTTTACACTTCAAGGTATGTTTGAGTAAATTTTGGTCTTCGACCAATTCTTAAGTGCTTGGATTGTTTCTTAAAGTCCTTTTCAAGGTGATTGAGCATCTAATATGATTTCCAAGTGAAGATAGGAGTGTGTGGCTATCCTCTCCATGCTGCTTTGGAAGAGTGAATTCAAGAAAATTGTCAAATTTCTCTACAAAGCTACTGTTCAAAGTTGTTTTCTTTAAATTCATACTCTTAATCATCATTTTCATCATGAATAGAGACTAGAGAAACTATTTAAATCACTATTATGAACCTCTTGAACATAATAAGGTGTTGTATTGTCAATTCTTCCTACTAACAAGGAACCTTGAAAGCATGTCTCAGAGAAAGTATGGACGATCAATAAAATTAAGGACTTGATATAGTTTCTAAATTTTTAGGAGGTTTAAATCATGTATGAAAGGTACCAACATGCTCAAATGTTCCTCTCAAACTCTAAAAACTGATAAAACTAAGTTGATTTGGGTCTTAAAGAAAATTAATTACTCTTACCAATCTGTGCATTGGTTTTCTGCAAAAATCATGTAACGCCCACTAAAATCTCCCACTTGAGACCCACGAACAACCTAGGTTTAGTTACAAAGTTATAGAATAATTTATTTTTTTTGTTGAAAAGTGTTAACAACCAAAGTCTCAAGGACAATTAAATTGTATTGATAACTTTTCCCATTATAATAATTACTAATTCCACATTATAAAGCAACAAGTGTAATAAGTCCACACCTAGCTCAAATCTCCTTAGGGATTAATTTAATCATTGATTACATTGACATTTTAGCTAAATATTCCCTGATTAAAATTTTAGGGTTAAGGGACCAAAACAATTAAATACCCACGGTATTTAACTCCACAAGATCTAAGAAAAGATCAAGGTTTAATTATAGTGGGAGAAAATAATACATATTTAAAATCATCAGAGTAAATTCTTACTTACCCACTCCTAGAACTCGGTTAAGGATTCAATTTTATTTTTCTCACATTTAACACTATCAAAACTTCCCCAAAACATTCCCATTGGATAGGAAATTTCCTCACCTTTCCAATGATATAAAGAAGTCCTCCTAACTCCTCGTATTTCTCAAGTTATGGACTAGCATAACTTGGGGTGAAAATTTTCCCAAGAGCGGGTCTGCGGACCTGGGGAGGAAAATTTTCCCTAACTCGGGCCTATGGACTTTGTAGAGAAAATTCACCTGGAGGAGAAAAGTGGACCAGCGGAGCGAGGAAGAAAAATTTTCCCAGACGCGGGCCGGCAGAGCGGGGAAGGCATTTAACGCTTTTGCCCTTTTGGGACAAAGCAAATTTTACACCCGCACCTCTGCTGATGCCCAGGGAGGCCACATGGCAGATCCTTATTGGCTACGGGTCAGCGGTGTGGTGAAGAAAATTTGGAAATTTTTAATATTCAAAAGGAAGGGAAAAAGGTTGAAAGGAACCCATGCCTCTGCTGACGCGAGAAAATGCCACGTGTCAGTCCTAATTTCCAAGTGCGGAAGCGGGCTGATGGGGAAAAATTAGATAATTTGACTTTTTCCTGAAATGCATTACAGGTTAAGAATCACCTACGCCTCCGCCGACTCCCAATTATGCCACGTGTCAATCAATCATTGGTTACGAGCCAACGGGTCAATAAGGAAACTTAAGAAAATTTTCCACAATTTTTATTTGAAAGCATTAAGGTTGAAAACGATCCACCCCTCCGCTGATGCCTCGTGAAGCCACGTGGTAGCACCCAATTGGTTGCGGGCCGGCAGGGATGCGGAGGAAACTTGTAATTTTTTCCAAATTTAATTTTGAAATCGTTTAAAGTTAGAAATTGATCTGAGCCTCCGCTGACGCCCAACGAAGCCACGTGTCGATCAATGATTGGTTACAGGCCGGCGGGGCTGTGGAGGAAAAATTACCAAATTAAATTTTGGACTTAGATGATTTTGACCAAGAAGAAAAGGCTTGCGGGTTAGCGGAGTGGTGGGGAAATTTGTTCCTTTGGAATTTTTTGGACCAAAATCGCTATGGGGATAATTCGGGCCCGCAGGTCAGCCAAGGAAATTTTTCCCAATTTTTTTTGTGACAAGTAGAATTATTATTATTTTGATGCCAAATGAAGAAAAAATTCAGAAGGCCATAAATTTTGATAGAGAGATCAGTTTTTGATAAACAAGGACCTTCTGGAAATCTCTCAACGTCCTCTTTACACAGGAATCATTAAATTTTTATTTTGATAAATTTTAAGGGGTCAATTTTGTGAAAATGTTATGCAGAATTTTACAGTGCAAACTGGTAAATTTTAACTTATAATTTTTTTTCAATTTGATCTTCTTCCTCTCTCAACATGTCAAACATACATGGAGAATTGTTCTTATATGTCTTTAAGAAGGATTTAAAGATTTAATTGGTTTTATTGAGTTCTAATTTGAAAATTTTCAACTTTGACAGTAAAACGACAACAAAATGGTTTGATCTCGATTTTGCTAAGTTTTCAAAGGAATTTCATAATTTTTTTTCCTAATTGAATTTATTCATACCCTAGCATGTTCAATTTTAATGTTGCATTTTTATTTCTTGACTTAAAGTTCGAACTGTGCGTTTTTTTTTGGGTAAAGCATTTGCTAGTTTGATATACAAAACAAAGATCAAATTCTAAAAGGTCTATTTTTCATTTTTCATCTTCTAAGTATTAGGATTCATTCCATTTCAACCCAAATACATTTATTTCATTCAATTCAACTATTCAAAAGCTAAAATACATCTCTGATTTCAAAATTTTACATATTTCAAAAGACAGTATTACACTTCCTTCATATGCATTTCTTTCTTTCAAATAGAGATTACAACGCACATTTAGATGATCAAATTCAATACAATTATGCAATTTGAGGAAGGTAGTGCAATCCTTTATTGATTTCAAATTAAAATTTACAACTTTTTTTTCATTCCTCAAATTCCCCATACAAAATATAATTCTTTCACATTCCTTTAGATGCTGGAAACAGAGTTTATCTCTTTCACATTACAATATACAAGTTTCAAATCAATACAACATCTTTCCATTACAAAAATTTAAAAGTTCTTCCACTTCAACATGGGAAAGGTTACAATAAGGTTTCATTTCACAAGGAACTATCAAAATATCTTTTTCTCCACTCAAGAACAACATGTAGATTTCTCATTCTTCTAATTTGATCACCACAAGAGTAGCGGAAATGGAACACTCTCCACCCAACCAAGATATCCAATGAAAAGGAGAAGACATCCTTCTTCATTGGCCCCCGAGCCCCAACCATAATGCAATAAGATATGTTTTCTAACAGATGGCAACAACAAGCTTCCACAACACAAAGACAGGTTTCTCATTCAAAACACAATCCAAAACAAAACTGCAGTTTGAAACCACATAATAAAGATAAAAAACAACACTCAAGCTTAATCATGCAAGCCAAAGGAGAAAGAAAATATGTGGGATGCTTCTTATTCCTCCCAAAGGGAAAATGGGTATCACCACCTGAGAACAAATTGCCAAAATATATATCAGTTCAAATCCCTGACATGCCCTTATACCTCCCCCAAGTACCCCTTATTCCTCACATTTCCTTATGCCTTCTCAACCTCTTATGGCACCCCATAACGAGTAAAGAAATGCAAGATATTTCTTTGTAAGGTGAAACCCAAATCCCAACTCCCTCCACACTTATACCTCCCCAAAACACTTATGCCTCCCACAAAAATGCCCCATAGTCTTCTCCTACACAATCCCTAGGCCATCTACCCCAAACAGCCCACACACATGCCAAAACATTCACAATAATAACATTTTACAAATAAAAGAAGACCATTTCAAGAGCCAAGCTCTTACCTCTCCATAATGGAGTTTGTTCCAAATTCCAAACAACAAGCTTTCCAATGAAAAGCAACCCAAGATAAATGAAACACAGGCCTGCAAAATCCTACAAGCTCTCTCCAAAAGTAAGGGCTCCAAACAGTAAAATATTTCACCCCAAAAGAAGTATCCAAAAGTGAAGCAACCAAAAGAGTGTAACCCCAAAACAAGAAAATGAATTTGAATATATAGAAGGGGAAAGAGAAGAGGATGAGGTGGATCCATGTAGGATGCCACTTCACACATCCTCAAATCCAACACCCAAGGTCAACTTCATTCTCCAATGCATAATAAATAGGTGGGTGAAATAATATGGCAGTTTACTTATACACTCCAAATCAAGTCCACACCCCAAAAGGACTGACATTGAAAGCATGTAAGAAAGTGCAATTAGAACATTCAACTTGACTTACAAAAACACACAAAGAAGGTCTAAATTTAACCCTCCAACTATAGGCAAGGTTGGTATATAAATTTAATAGGTATGGGACAAGTTTTACTTGTCCCACAAGTCTCCAAAATCAGCTTCTAAGGACAAATTCGAATTTCAACAAGGTGGAGTGTTTCTTACTACAAAATCAACTTACATATCCCTTACATATTACTTACAACACTTGATCCAAGAGCCAACAAATCTATTAATTGCATTCTCATGACCCATTTTGATTAGTTAATTCATAACAATATGATTACTCACATTAATTCACCACAATTAATAAATAATGAAAGGGGGTAAACACATCACTTAATAAACACATACAAACATCAATAAAAAGGAACCAAATAAATAAATACACATATCCCTTGGTCACATTTAAAGGTGATCCCCCCATGGGAATCCATAACACAATCAAACACACACAAACAAATACAAGTTGCCATGGTGACCTTGTTGAATTCATCTAGAATTCCAATGTGATTGGTCTCCAATCCCACGATGTTTGTTGTGATAATTTAACCTGCAAAACACAAATACCTCCTTCAACCTCGTGACCACATCAGAACATCCAATATAAATATAAATATAATTCCAACATCATATATATATATATATATATGAATCACAACAAAATCTAGGCAACCAACAACATCATTTGCAATTTTATCAACAACTATATCATTATCAAATAAATTCCATTTCTAGGTCTTCTCAATATATCCAAGTATCCTATGTTCAAACAATATCCATAAATATAGCCATGTTGAACAATATATCATCATCAATATATAAAATGTCTCTAATAATCATCATGCATTATATATAACTCAAAGCCAACAATAATTCATGATCTAACATCTAACACCATACTAAATCAAAACTATAATAATGTCCATAATATAGTCAGCAGTATCATGATCAATATCAACAGTGCTGAAGGGAAGTGGGCACTACAATTTTATTTAAATTCATACTCTCAATCATCATTTTCATCATGAATAAAGACAATAGAAACTATTTAAATCACTCTTATGAACCTCTTGAACATGATAAGGTGGTGTATTGTCAAATCTTCCTACTAACAGGGAACCTTGAAAACATGTCTTAGAGAAAGTATGGAGGATCAATAAAATTAAGGACTTGATATAGTTTATGCATTTTTAGGAGGTTTAAATCATGTATGAAAGGTACCAACATGCTCAAATGTTACTCTCAAACTATAAAAAATGATAAAACTAAGTTGATATGGGTCTTAAAGAAAATTAACTACTCTTACCAATCTGTGCACTAGTTTTCTGCCTTGCTGGGAGTTTATGAAGGTTTTTCAAGCTTGGATTTCAGTCTGAGGAGATGGAGAAGAGTTCATCAAGCACAATTTTTGTTTGAAAATTTAAATTAAGCAAGAAATTGGTGTTTTTGGTGTCTTGGGTGATCACAATGCTCACAACCATGGAACTAGGGTTTGAATCATAGTTTTGTTCGAATCTCCAATTTCCACTATCAAAATTTCTTAAAATTTTAGAGTAATATCTATATATACCTTCTTATTCATTTTCATAAGGTTTTGATTCATTTTCCAAAGTGTAGAAAGATAGTTTCTCTGAAGAAATATGGTATGTCGTGCACAGTCAGCCTGTAACTAAAAAAATTCCTCTTCTTCTATTTTTATTGTCTTTTTTTGAGAAAACAGGGCAATATCTGGGGGTAGGTGATGTGGAACATAGATACATGTACTGAAATCATTCATCGGCTTAAATGGCAAATATTTTTATGTGTGATTCTCTCAAAACTATGAATCAATGCACTATGAGAATGTTTTGAGTAGCATCTCATACACTTTTCCCAAACCTTGATGCAATTTTGAGTAGCATCTCATAGTAGTTCTCATGTTTTAAGGACACACAAATGTTGACGGACGTTATACATGGTTGAAGGCCTCTATGATGCAAATTAGCTACAGGTTAGAGATATTAAACAATTATTTTCATGCAAAATGTATCTTGAAGACACTATTTATACACTTAGAACTCTCTCAAATATGTTTGTAATCTTTGTAAAGCAGGCAAGGGAATAAAATCTATTTCTCAGTTGATGAAGAATATGTAGAGTCACTTTGCTTATAAATGTATTAATAAACAAAAATAAGATGAGGAATCCTCTGATAGATAGAAGAATAAATTCAAAATATATAATGTCAAAAATAAACACTTAAAGAATAAGAGAAACTTCTACTCACAAGAAAATTCAATCTCCTCATAGTCAAGTGACTGTAGCATCTTTGAAAGTGATGATAAAGGTATGTTAGCTGATACTTTCTTTATGGATATTGAAATATCTAATGTAAGTAATTCTAAAGAAAAAATTTAGACTCGGTATGAAATTTTAGATGAAGAATTAGAAGTTAATCTTGAGGTTGTATTAATAAGTGCTCTAGATGAAATAAAGCATCAAAAGAAGAGAAACCAAAAGTTGAAAATTATGGTAAAGGAATATGAAATTAAAATCATATTTCTTGAGGATCATAAGAAAAAGGAAGATCAAGAACATGAAGAAATAATCAAGGATTTTGAAGTACAAGTAAAAAAATTGAAGATGATTTCAAGGTGAAAGAAAAAGATCATTTAAAGCTCAAAACTAAGATAGAGAAGCTGTAAAATCAATTAGATTAGACTTATGCAAAATGAAAAATGTATCATAAGTTCAAGAAGAGCACTACTGATTTGAGTGATATCTTGAGAAAGAAAAAAGAAAAAAATGACAAAGTTGGTTTGGGATATGAAGAGAAGAAGGAAGATGATAAATCAGTGACCAAAAGGATGGCCATGAAAAATGAAGAACCTCCAAAAGTCAAGAGAGATGACTTCGAGAGGAAAACCTATCCAAGGATAAACTATGCCACAAGTTATGTATATTCATTTTATGGATACCGTTATTCTTGTAATGAATTTGGTCACAAGGATGCTAAGTGTAGGATGTACTCTAGAGGTCAAGGTAGCCACATGAACTTTTATCATGCTAGAAACAAGAATGAGTTGAGTTGTTGTAACTATCAAAAGTATGGACATGTTATAATTTTTTTCTATCAAAGAACTCAAAAGCAAAACAAGAATGTCTAATTGGTTAATTCAGATCCTACAGGTACTAAGTAGCAAGGTTTAATAGCACACACAACCTTTCATTCAGAAAGTGAAGATGTAGAGTGGTACATTGAATGTGGTTGTTCTAGCCACATGACAGGGAATAAGAGAAAATTCATATCCTTCGAGGAAAAGGCATCTGAAACAATGAATTTTTGGGACAACACATCAACAAATATTATTGGAAAAGGTACGTTAAGTATTGATAATGGAAAAAATATAACTGAAAATGTGTTGTATGTTGAAGGCTTAAAACACAATCTTCTGAGTGTCAATCAACTATAAAAACAAGGATATACAATTCTCTTTCATGATAAAGTTTTTGATATAAGGAAAGGTGAAATAGGAAAGGTAATGGGAAAATTAAAAAGAACCAAAAATATTTTGTATGCACTTAAGGAAGTAAACAAAGAAAAAAGCTAATCAAGCAAGGTGGCTGATATAATGACTAAACCATTGCCTATAGCTAGTTGTGAGGAGTTGAGTCATAAATTGGGGGTTTATTTAGCCCCTAAAAATCACTAAATGTCTCAGAAGGATTAGGGGGAGCATCTTGATGTGCCAAATTTTCTCCAAGAGGGCTCAATTTGAGTCCAGACAGGGGGAGTTAGTTTTCCTAATTCCATACACACAACAACAGCTCATGTAAAGACAATCAAACTGAAGGCTGATTTTTCCAATCTTTATCCATCATCAGAGAGAGAGTGTTGTAGATGCTACATGGAAGAAGAATAGAAAACAACTGTTGAGTCTCTTCAGACATAGGAGAACAATATTTTTCTAAGGGGGAGTACACGCGAGGTGTGAGCATTCGCTTTATGATTTTATTTTTCCAATATAATCTGTTTGGTGTGCTTGTTCATATTTGTCATAAATGTAAAATGGGGGAGAGAGTGCTAGAAAATTGTTTCATTATCAATCATATCAGTTTTCCATCAAGTTTCAACATGTTTCCATCAATGAAAAAGGGGGAGATTGTTGCACCCTGTTGCATTGGTGGTTGTTGTAATTGATGTTAATGGCATTGATGGAAAAGGTAAGGTGCAAGAACATGCATATCAAATGGAATTCAATGGTGCTCAATGGTTCAGGATGATATCCAGTAGCTTTAGGTAGGTCTCAGTGTCATAACGTGGTTTCAAGGTGCTTCTAAAAGAAAAGAATGGTAGGACAATGTATTAAATGGTTATAGAAGCATGGGAACAGATTTGGTAAGGTATCTACAGTGTGTTTGAGAAATTTCAAGTCTCAATTCATTTTTTGGAGTCAAAACTCATATTGCACAGAGAAGTGATCTTGAGACCTAGTTGTGTTCTCAAAGGAAAATGATATTGAGTAGCTCTTCACATGAAAGCATGGGGCTAATCACCACATGAAATGTGTAGAAGGGGTGTCCTTGCAATGCTCCATGTCATATTTCATCATATTCTGTAAATGGATTTTTTGATTTATTCAAGATTGTACTAAAAATGCCTTTTTGAGAAATGCTTTTGGAGCATTATGGGTTCTTAAGGCTCAACACAAAATTATGGATACTCCTTTGAATAAAAAATAGAACGTAATTTTTTAGATTAAACTTAGACTAATAAATCATGTGCAAAAATTGGTTTTCTCAAAAGGAGTGTGTATTTGAAAAAGATATGAGCATTTTTCAGTGGAGTAGGTTATTCTCAATTCTGGCACTATATTGTGCTCTCTGAATTGATAAGAACAAGAAGATGAAATTTCAGTCTTCAATTTTTTTTTAAGTGATCAACTTCTTTCTTCTGGTCTTTTTCAAGGTGATTGAGCATTCTAATGATGATTTCCCTATCTCAGAGGTATGATTGTGTAACTATCGTTCTCCATTGTTCTCTAGCATATAGTGAGCTCAAGTCACTATGGCAAAATGGTATGTGAATACTCCTAATATGGGTGTTAGTCACTAGTTTTCATACAATCAATCAGAACTTTCATCATGACATAAATCCTAGAGAAACTTCCATAGGTATTAAATCAATGAGTTTGATCCTACTGCAATTTCATTTTAAGTGCATTTTAATATATAATCTCAATTGGCATATAGTGTCTTGACAGAGAGCCTTGTCATCAATGTTCCTTAGAAGCCACTTTCCTGGATCAGCCTTCCCTTGAGGACTTGATCAAAGTATATGCATTGATCAATTATTGGCAGTATGCTGATAGGGAGCAAATGATTTAGCATGTCTTATAGAAACTATGAAGGACCATGAGAAAAATTATTGAATTGATTTCTCACTTATTTGGATTTTTAGAAGGTTTGAAGGATTACTTCTCTTCAATGTACCAAGTTTTTCAAGGGGTTCCACCTTCACTATCCTTTTACAAGTCATGCTCAACCAAGACTGATATGGGTTTTAAAGATACTGTATTGATACAAGTATCGGTGAACACACTAGTGCATTTGCCTTATAGAGAGTTTATGTAAATGTTTCCCAAGCTTGGATGTCAGTCTGAGAAAATAGAGACAGAGCTTCTATGCTAGACCACATGTTTTTGAGACCGATTTCTAATTTCATTGTGGGATTGAGAAATAAAGTATTGTAAAGCTTGTTTCTGTCCCTCAAAGAAAGTGGGGGTCATAAAATAAAGTTCAGTAATCTCATGGAACTAGGGTTCTCCATTATAGTTTTGTTCAAATCTCTCACTTTCAACTACTTGAAGTCTCTTAAAATTATTGACCATAAAAATCTGTCTAGGGCATACTGTGTCCTATTCTGTCACTATAGATTTGTGTGGATTAAGCTCAAGTGTAGGAAATTGATGAATGCTTATAAAATTTATTTGAATGTGATGGACAGTAAGCTTGTTACTACAAAACTGCACTATACCTTAAATTTTTATGGTTCATCCTCACTTGTTAGAATAAATGGCTTTAAATGCCTTATCAAGAGGGGTATGGTGATGTGGAACATACCCTGATTTAGGGTTTAGCAAATGATTCATAATCTTGAATGGCAAATATCCACCCTGTGAGTCCATCAAAACTATGAATCTTTAAATCTTGAGAAGTTATATCTGAGTATATGGGTTAATCCTCTGTGCACTTTTCCCAAAGGTTTTGGATCAACTGATAAGAAGTGTATCAAAGAGTAGTTCATAGCAAAAATTTTCAAGGACATGCCCACTCTGATTAAGAAGCTTTCTCTTCTAATTGTTTTTGGCTTCCAAAGAAATGCAAATGAAAATTCTCATAGGGAAGAGATTTTTAACAATGGTGTTCATACAAAATGTATCCTATAGACAATATTGATGTACTGAGTTTTAATGGGCTTAAATATGAATGTACTATTTGTAATGCACATTGAGGGCCTCAAATGTATGCACAATATATCACAGTGGCAGGTAGAATATGCCTATTCCATTGACTATATTGTTGTTGAAGCATATTTCTTGAACTGCCAGCTTAGGTTATAGTTTAAATGCTACATGTGCTCTGTCTAGAGGCTTGTTCAATGTGGTGAAAAAGTTCTTGTGTGCATTGAACAAGTTTGAACATTCAAGAGGATTGACAAATCGGTCTTGAACTTCTGCGATGTTGACATTTACCTAAGAAACTGTGTGCTTGAGAAGGTGAAACTAGAAAGGACTTTTGTGGAGTCTAAGTTATCAAAGAAGTAATCAGGGATAATATTATATTGTTTACTGTCTTGAAAAAAGTTTCAAGGAGAGATCATATATAGAACATGAATAGGATAATATGTATGAGTAGTATGTAGGTTGATCAAATCACATATTGAAGTTAGAATCTTGAAAGTTTTCACAAGTCAATACAAAGTGAAGTACCTGGTAAGAGAAATCTCTCTGAAGTGGAAGGCAAAGGGTTATTGGTGTCTTTATCTGAGATCAGATATTTATTTTTGAGCTCTGAGAATAATAGTGCAAATTCAAAGTCAGTATGGTCAAGTTTGAGTGGAATAAGTTTAAGAGCCACTCCTTGGTCTTGTGATATCTCAAAAGAAATATGAAGAGTCTATAGGATCTATTTAAGAGAACTATTTTTGTAGTAGGATGATCAGAGTGAAATAAAGATATGTTTGATCATACAAAGAGATAGTAGTATCCTCTTGATGTGAGATAATTTGTAGTTATTGAAGTTGGAAATTGATTTTCTTGTGAGAAAAACTGAATAAGGATGAGCATATAGAGTGTGAGAGTGAATTGATGAAAAATAGAATGTGTTAGTGTGAAATCACAGCACCCAAAATGAGTTCTAAAAATCTGCTTTTATAAGGTAGAATCATCTGGTGTGATTACATAACATTGAACTTTCCCCAAGGTGTGGGACCTTGCAAAAATGGGAAAGCTCTCCAGAGAAGGCTGGTTCCTCTTCCTAAACTACCTTCCATAAGCTACTCTAGTGCAGGAAAACTAAATCTAACCTAATCTAACCATTCCAAGGATTCAAGGAGAGAGAAAGAGGAAAAAAACTGACTGACTTTAGCTAAATTTTATCTAAATACACGTAGAATGTTTTAATTGTTTTGTCAAAGATAAGTTATATAACTGCCAATTGTAGGATAATAAAACTGAAGTGAGAGTAAAAGTTAATCTTTTATTAGAAACTTTAGTTAAATGTTCCATTTAAATATACATGGTGTTATTTGATCCTGGTTTTTGTCAAATGTGATATACATTGTTTGAATATATATATATATATATAGGGAGAGGCATTCAGAAACAACAAAATGATGCAAAGAGGGTTGACATAATATTTATAAATAACATGTCAAATATATGTCTAGAAGGTAAACAGACCATTACATGTCACTATAAAAAATAGGCAGATATACATTTGGCACGTGTCAAAAAAAGGTTCATTTCTAAAAGTGAATGGCATCGATATACAAATTTGGTCACAGTTTATCTATTCCCATAATGTATCTCCCTTGTCATACGTAAGTTATTTGTTACTAGTTCATCTGGTCAACAAGCATTCAAATTAGCAGATGAAGTACTTATTGCCTTTCGAATCCGTCATTTTTTCCCAACTTTTCAGATATCACCGTTTTTTGCCATATGGAAGCATTTCATTGTTAGATTAGTAGAGCATGTAGTGTGTCATTTTGTATCTGGGGATGAAATGAAGCTTTCTCTTTGTCACTCAGATGTGGAGAAATGGGTAGCACCCTCAAGAGGATTTTACCTATCCTCACTACTTTATGGTTGTTCCTTTCAACCAGGACTGACCAGGACGTGTTTTGTAAAATCCTACTGTACATTTGGAGGAGATGGAGATATCCTTCATTGTCCAGTTATTAAAATACCTTGAAGAAAATATGATCAATGCAACAAAACCTAACTCTCACGAGTTGTCACTCTAGATAATGGAGATATTTTCTAAGAAAGGTTCAGGCCACTAAATACAAAGAAAACCTAAGTGTTTTTGCATGTTTTGGTAATAGCAAGTGTGAATTTGTATACACACATGACAAACAGGGGTGTGTATATGGGTAGGATTAATTGTTCAACTTACAATGATTTTGGTGGGAGGTGAAGTAGGATAAACTTTTCTATTATACCAAGGATATTTGAGAAATTTTACAATAATGGAGAGCTAAACAATCCATGAATGCTTTGGATGAGTATCTAAGTTTTTGATGTTCTTTAACTAGAATATGTGCTTCAATGGAGGCCTAGATCAGCACTTTTCACATGAACTTAAAGGATCCACAATGAAGGCTCAAATTAAAGGTTACTTGACTAGAACACTATCAATCTTGACTTTCCATCATGCACCTAAGATACCCTCAAAGGTTGACAAACAATCTTATAGTCATGTTAGGACTCACATTGATTTTAAATTTGTTTATTTCACATATCAAATGAAAGCTCTTCATTAATAATGAAATTGCAAATGCCACCAAAATATCAAAAGGATAAGATATTGTGTGATTCACACAAATTTCAATGTAAGAATGAAATGGGAACAAGAAAAACTACTTGCGGACATTCAAGAACGAAGAAAACACAAATTTTTCCCAAAATTAACACACATTAACTCAAGTCTGATTAAATTTATCAACAGGGGAAAGTTTCTTGAACAATCTCAGAGCTTGTCAATGGCTGTACACTCGCAACCACCTTGACATGATCAAATTTAACACAAAAGAGATAAACATGTTTCTTTAGATACGTCTTCTCAGAAATGATGGGTTTCTATTCATGGCTTTATCTTAAGAAAAAAAGTATCTGACCTCTTAACACTCAAAAATTTAATTGCATAACCTCCAAGAGTTTAACTCGGAAAAAACATGCCCTATTTATAATATTTTATGCAATAAAGCCTTTTCTTTTTAAAAGAAAAAAGAGTTTATCCAGTGCTAACCATTTATCTTGGCTTATCACGATTCAGGTAGACATCAAATAATGAAAAAGTTGTCTAACGGAACTCACTAGGGGCTAGTATGTTGGTTCCAACATTCAAGCATTGAACTCCTTCCTGTGCATGTAGATCACTTTTGATATTTACTCACCAACCACTTCCACCCCTAATTTGTCAAATCTCATTCTTTATGTGCTTGGGAAGGAAAAACGGAAGACCGGAATCGAGCCTAGAGGTCGGATCTTATCTTAATGGAAAAGAATGTCCGCAGATTTCCTACACCAGATACAAGGGAAGGAAGATTAATGTAGACTTCAAGGTTTGGCATGCAAGAAATTCTCTACATAGACTTCATGTTCTTTGCATTCTTGCAGAAGAAATGAACATTCCAGGTAGCTCGTTGAGCTGAAATTGTTTTTTAAAACTTAGATACAAATGCACAACTTCCATTGATTTGCGTATTTTGAATTCTTTCCCTTCTGCAGGTGAGATCCAATTTACAAGTGGGCCTGTGGGTTCCTTTCTTCCTTTCTACAACCTTTTGGAGAAATGTAAAATTTTCACTTGGCGTTGCTCCAGGAAATCCGCCTCAAGAAATGAGCCTGAAACGTGTCCTCAAGGTTGGGTCCTAAAGCAACCACCTGCAGTCAAATCTACTTTTCACCTCTTTTTTGGAAAAGGGAAAATTTTCCAAGTTTTCCCTACAGCTCTGCCCTGTGAAAAATGGGCTGACACGTGTCCAAGATAGTGGGTCCCAGTGGATGCACACTTCCTTTTTCATGCAAACTCCGTTTCCCATAATAATGGATAATTTTCTAAAATTTTACATGAAGGTCTGCACTTCCAATACATGATTGGAACAATTTTTGACTGAGGGTGTCTATCGGGCCCACGGGACATTTTTTATGAATTTAAGTCTTTTGAATGACAAGAGGAGAAAAATCCAAGTCTGCCCAATGGCCCGTCTCCCTGCCTTCCTTAAAATTTTCAAACCAAAACTAGTCCTACTTCCTGTCATTCTTGAAGGCCACTTTTATTTTTGATCCTGTTTATAAGAGCATAGAGGCAGCAAATCCAAGTTGCCTTCGATGTTTCCTTCTGCCCATCCCTATTGAATTTACAATTGCGGGCTCACCACGTTGTCAAATGGCAATACATAATATTAATGGTAGAAATAGTTGAGACCTTAAATGAGCACGGACTCATTGTCAGTGTCTAATAGAATCTTTAAGACTTTGCTGAACATTCTAAGGAAAGAAGACCCAGCACCAGACCTCCACATGTCATCCCTGGTACGCAACTCATAAAGTTCAAATCCTTAGAGGCTTTAAAGATAAGCATATTTGTTACTTCAAATGCATACATTTTAGAATTTTAATAATGTTTTCCAAAATGTAGCAAATAAGTACTGCCAAATATCCTAAATAAGAAGGATTTTGCCTCAAATACTCTTCCACTTACAATTTTCAAATGTGTCCTAGCATGCGGGGTTAACACAATACCTAAATTTACCTACCACTTAAATAATTCAAAAGTAAATGAAAAAATACCTGGCAAGGCCAGGCTTGTGAATTAACAAATCTTTGTTTTCGTAACAACATCTAGCAAACAAGTTATTGCAAGTTGATGTGAAAAATTATCATGTTATCCAATTAGAGGAAACCACTTAAAAAAAGAACCGAATTCAAATTTGAGATGTAGTTTACGTGAATGCAAAATTTAATTTTTTGCCAAAAACTAAAATCAAGTGATAAGTTAAATGTTTTACCATGTTTCCCCTGATCAACCATTTTAAATCCATGTGACCTGTTCATGTTTTCTAACTTTGATTAAGGAATCATTCTTAATCAACCTGTTAAAATACTAAGAAGATCACCATTTATATACCTTAGAACTTAAATTTTTTTATTCTAAGGATGAAAGATTATTTATCATTATTAAACAAGTGATCATGGTTCCGAGAATATTTCCTTTATTTGGATTTTACATATACATTAAAAATAGATTAACTCATCATAGAGCCTATGGTGAAGGAAAACATAGGACCAATATAGATAGGCAGAGTTGCGTAGATTTTAGAGAAATTAAGGAAACCAGAGTTCAAAATCAGAGGCTTCGATTGACTCAGAAAGGGCCTTGGCAACATCAAGTACAGCACTATGATAATTCTTGATCGGGAACTCCTCGTGCTATGGATTATTTACTAATGCACAGCCTTTAGTTCCGTAGGAAGTAATCTGGAAACACAACAACAAACATAACACAAGAATACCATAGACTATGATATAGAAAGAATGATGATAAATTTGAAATATCAACTGTAAATTATTATATAACATGAAATTGTTACAATCTCACCCATGAATTACTCCAAGTGTTACTGACTTCACTTGCCTTCCAACAATAACTATGGGAGAAACTTCACAATTACACCTCTTAATGGCTTCTTTAACACACCTTCAAAATGATGGCTTCCTTTACACACTTACTCATACAATATTTTTCACTACTTCCTTCTATGCTAAATGAGGGGGGTGGCCTCTCTATTTATAGAACTTCAGGCTTATCCACCTTATCTCTAAGATAGGATAGGAAATCTCTTTAACAATCATATTCCATACCTTAACTCTTATCCTTTACATGTAAGCTTATCTTTTAAGATAAGATAAACCTTATCATTTCACATGGGTTCCACATTTTTAGACTTTTTACAAATAAAATACACAAAATATTTATGACCTCACTCCTTGTCCTTATTACCAATATAATATTTCTAATTCCTAATCATGTAGACCCTACTTCTCTACTTACCCCAACTTTGACATTTTAACATTACCAGACCACTTACGACAAATATTTACTTTTTACCACAACATTTCTTTTGTACTTTTGACTGTTACTATACTCTACATTATTGGTGGCGTCGTACTGGCAGCGCCGTTATATTCTATCGGATGCTACTACTAATTATACTTAACAAAATCCTATTCCTAATACATACATTAATGAAATAGAAATTACGAAGGAAAATTTTAGTGTGGACATCTTCCACCTTCCTAGCTTCTACTCCGTCCTCGGAGTAGACTATTCTGGCGCTTGGAAAATCTTCAACTTATCATGGTTGACCCATTTCGTAATGGGAGTGCCATCCAATTCCTCCAGTGAGTACGTACCATTTTCATGCACAACTTGCTATTTTGTAGGGCCCCATCCATTTTGGAAGAAATTTTATCTGTCTTCTTTTTTTGTATCTGGAATCATATACTAGAACCAATTCATTCACATGAAATGGAGACCAATGGATCTTTTGATCAAAGTATTCCTTCTGCTTCACTTTCTTCTTATAGCTTGTATCCTTTGCTATTTCCCTCATTTACTCTAGAAAATGAAGATGTACCAACCTTTCTTTTACTAGGAATCACTTTCATCCATCCTTTCATTTTTCATAACTCTCACAGTGGGAATATCAAACTCAATAGGAAGAACTGGATCAATGCCATAAGCCAACTGAAATGGTGAGTATCCTATTGCTGACTTTGATGTTGCCCTATATGCCCACAATGTTGCATGAATCCTTTTATCCCACTTATGTACCTGCAAGGCTGCATCTTTTTCTAGAATTTGATACAACACAAAAAAATTTCATTCCACCTGTCCATTTGTGCTTGACTTGTATGTTGTTGCCTTCCTGTGCTTAATAGAAAACTTATTGACTAGAGATTCTACCACCTCATTAATGAAGTGGCTTCCTTGATCTATTACAATTTCTAATGGACAACCAATTTTGGTGACAATGCATTCATATATGAACCTTGCCACTTCATCCATGAAAGTTGTTTTCAATGGCCTAGCTTCAACCCACTTGGTTAAATAATCTGTGGCAACTACAATATACTTATTTTGGTGTGGGGTAGTTGGAAGTGGACCTAAAATGTCTATTCCCCACTTTTCAAAGGGACCAAGTGGAAGAATAGAGCATAATGGAGCTAATGAAGTCTTATGGTTACCATGTGTTTTAAAAATATCACATGTCTTACAATAATTATAACAATCTTTAAAAAGAGTGGGCCAGTGATAACCTACATCCAAGATCCTTCTTACTGTAAGTTTTCTAGAGAAGTTACCTCCACATGTACCATTGTGAAATTCTTCTATCAACTCTTTCCCTTGATCACGTCCAACTGCCCTCTTGTACTGTCCATCAGGTCCTATTCGAAATAATACTCCATGCAGATTAGAATATGGACGACTGGATTGAGTAATCTTCCTCTTAGTCTTTGCATTAGCACCATTAGGAAACTTGAATTCATTCAGATAATTCCAAATATCTATGTATTCACTAGGGATTGTGTCAAGGGATAACAATGTTGCATCTGGGAAATCATCATCATCACAAGATGAACCTAAACCATCATAGGCTTGAGAGAGTGCATCTGCATTGACATGCTTCTTTCTTAACCTATCTATAATATCAAATTCAAATTATTGTAGCAAAATTATCCATCTTGCTATCCTCCCTGATGGGTTAGGCTTATTTACAATATATTTTAGAGCCTGATGATTTGTTACAACTATAAATTTCTGACCTAGCAAGTAATTTCTAAAATTCTTTACAGCAAAAATGATAGCTAGAGCCTCTTTTTCTTAGTTACAGTATAATTTACCTCAGTACTACTCATTTGTCTGCTCCCAAAGTAAACTAGATGATCATTCCCATTTTCATCCTTTTGGCTCAGAGTACTTCCTAGTGCTATGTCTGAGGCATCAGTATACACAATGAATGTCTTGCTCCAATATGGATTCTTTAAAATAGGTGAAGATGCCAGTGCTTCCTTCAATTGTTCAAAATCTTCATACACCTTATTTCCTGGTTCATAAGTAACATCCTTCTTCAAGAACTGGGTTAGTGTCCGTGTAATTTTTGAGAAATTCTTGATGAATCTTCTATAGTAAGCCACATGACCTAAAAATGATCTCAACTTACTTCTATTCATAGGAAATGGTAACTCTTTGATTTTTGAAACTTTATCAGGATCAGTACAAATACCATCTTTGGATACCACATGCCCTAACAAAACACCTTTAGAACATCCAAAGACACACTTTGTAGGGTTTAGTGAGGTTTGTGCTTCATCTAACCTTTGAAATGCTGTCTCCATTTGGTGCAGGTGGTCCATCTTGCTCCCATAGATGTAAAAATCATCCAAAAATACTCTGATGAAGTTCCCAATGTAGGGTTCAAACACCCTATTCATCAAACGCTGGAACATTGCTGGAGAATTACACAACCCAAAAGGCATAACTCTATAAGCAAAAATTCCCCAAGGAGTGGTGAACGTGGTCTTTAACTAATATTTCTCTGCTATACGAACTTGGTTGTATCCGCTATATCCATTAGCAAAAATATGGCACTCCTGGCCAGCTACTTCATCCAAGATCTGATCTGAGAATGGAAGAGGGTAATGATCCTTCTTTGTTGCCTTATTGAGCTTCCTATAATCAACACAAATGCATAGCTTCCCATTATTTTTTATTGAGATCACAATGGGAGAAACCCATTCTAAATTCTCCACAGCAAATATGAATCCTGCATCAAACAACTTATCTATTTCTTCTTTCACAGTCTTGGAAAAATTAGGATTCATTCTATATGGCATTTGCTTTATGGGCTTAGCACCATCTACCAGCTCAATAGAATGTTCTACCCAACTTACTTGATGGAGTTCCTTGTAATCAAAAGTGAATAGGTGTATGTAACTTTGAAAGAGCTGGAGGTAGCATTCCTTCTCACTCTCCATCATAGCATCACTAATCTTTATTTGTTGGAGACGATCATCAATTTCTTATTCAGATAATTTTATGGGTTCATGAGTTGGTGTGACTGGAAGGATATCCATGATTGAAACATCAACCTCACTTTCTTCATCTTTTGTGTCCACTTCACTGGTACTAGAGTAATCAGAGGATGTCCAATCATCAGTTTCATCACTTGAATCCACAGGTTTTACCTTATGATGCCGAGGGATCATGTTTATCTTCACCCTCTCTCTACCCACGTCCAAGTGTCATGAAGCCTTTCATTCAAGTAGTTTCTTGCATGAACTCTCCTTAGCCATGGTCTTCTCCAACAACATTTGGACTACCCAACAGTACCATTTTTCATCACCTGAAAGTCTACCACACATACAACACCCCCTAACAAATATTGCCACATTTGAGAACTACACCTTCTGGTTTAGTTTTTCCCTTATTTAATGACCTTAACATAAGTGTTGAGGGGGTGATCAATTTTTAAACCCAATATATTCATTACAGACTTAGTCATTACATTAACTGCAACACCTCCATCAACTAAGACATCATGAATTGAAATACCATTACATAATACCTCAGCTTGTGGAGCCCTAGGGATCCACCTCTGTGCAACTCCAAAAACAGGGACCTCAACCTCCTTCCTTCATTCGAGCATTGAGTCCACTTCGCAGCTCCCACCTCTTCTCAGAAGACATAGCCAAGAGTTGACCATATGTAATCTATTTGTAGGCCTTTTGGACAGATCTTCTAAGATGGAGTATGGTCCTTGTCCCTGTGAAATCAGAAAATTCTGCACACCCAACTTTCTTCTCCTATGTTTCTTACTAGTTTCTCCTTTCATGATTCTTAGGATCATTTCCATCTTGGTTATCTTTGTCTTTCTTTCTTTTTGTTACAAACACATCTACTTCATTATTTATGCTCTTATCTACTACATCAAAAGAATTCATAGGTGACTTTTCCTTTATCATTATCTCTTGTACCAGATGTAGAAGCTTCTATCTAGACAATTATACTTATAATGACCCTTTTTATAACAACCATAACATACAACTTCAAGAAATATTTCTTTTTGGACCTTTATCTCCTCCTCTGAGAACTAAATTCCTTTCCTTGAATAATATTAATAGTTAACTGACCCATCTTCTTGAGCAGATCTTCATACTCAGTAGATGTACTAGGAGAAATATTTGTGCTCACCGAGAGTGGTTGTGGATTCTGGACCAAAGGTACTGGTGTAGGCTCTACTTATCAACAATTTCTTTGGGCTCCTCTTCCATGCTTTCTTCTTGCCTTCTTGCAATCTCATTTGCTTGTTCAATGGTAGCTGGGTGGTCATACTTCACTCGTTGTCTGATCTCTGGCTTCATCCCAAGAATGAATTGCTTACAGAGGAGATTATCCATGCCATTCATCAACCCAATCCGCTAATCCTTCCTTCTGGATCTGGGCATCGAGCTTCCTCCTTAGCTCTAGAACACAAGCATGATAATCCCTTATCTTCTCCTTCTCTCCTTGGGATAGCTTTGTGATATCGATCATGAGATCTGCATATTTCTGTTGTTCACCAAATTCTTCAAGAAAACTTTCAGTTAATAAATCCCATGAATTTTTCACATTATCACCTAGTGTTTCAAACCACCTAAGGGCTGAACCATCCAAAAAGGTAGGAAAAAATTCAGTCCATTGTTCCCTTCTTATGAGGCTCATTACAAATACAAGATCGTTTAAACTCTTGAATGAAAGAGGAAGCATCTTCATTAGATTGGGCTGAAAAAAGAGGAATCTTCCCCATTTTCAAAATGTAACCATAGTGAAATACCAACCCACAAGTACAATCAACAAGACTTATGTGCACAAATAATTGGAATCACTATAATAGAAAGTGACTTTACACCTTTCTATAGTAAAATAGAAATGACCACGGTAAACTATGGTAAAAACTTGACTTACTGCGGTAAAAACTGACTTTACTATGGTAAACACTATTCACTATTCATAAAAAGTGAAGTTACTGTGGTAAATACTATTCATGGTAAAAAAGTGACTTTACTGTGATAAATACTATTCACAGTAAAAAGTGACTTTACCATGGTAACTACTATGCATAGTAAAAACAAGGTTACCCTCCAAATGATTTCTGACTAAGTGGGAATATCTCTCCAGAAAATCCACCAACGAGGAATGGTCCTGACAACGGAACCAAAATGTCATCACCAATCTGGCACTATGATAATTCTTCACTGGGAAACTCCTCATGCTATGATTATTTACTAATGCACAACCTTTAGTTTGGTGGATGTAATCTGGAAACACAACAACAAACATAACACAAGAATACCATAGACTATGATACAGAAGGAATGATGATAAATCTCAAATATAAGTGTAAATTATAATATCAACATGAAATTGTTATAATCTCACCCATCAGGTACTTCAAGTGTTACTGACTTCACTTGCCTTCCAACAATAACTATGGAAGAAAATTCACAATTACACCTCTTAATGGCTTCTTTAACACACCTTCAAAATGATGGCTTCCTTTACACACTTACTCATACAATATTTCTCACTACTTCCTTCTATGCTAAATGGGCGGGGGTGGAGGGGGAGGTGGCCTCTCTATTTATAGAACTTCTAGGCTTATCCATCTTATCTCTAAGATAGGATAAGAAATCTTCTCTAACGAATCTTATTCCATACCTTAACTCTTATTTGTACATGCAAGCTTATCTTTTACGATAAGATAAACCTTATCATTTCACATGGGTTCCACATTTTTAGACTTTTTACAAATAAAATACACAAAATATTTATGACCTCACTCGTTGTCTTTATTACCAATATAATATTTCTAATTCCTAATCATGTAGACCCTACTTCTCTACTTACCATAACTTTGACATTTTAACATTACCGGACCACTTACGGAAAATATTTACTTTTTACCACAACATTCCTATTGTACTTATGAATATTACCATACTATACATTATTGGAAGTGTCGTATTGGCAACACCATGTATCTTTTATCGGATGAAAATACCACTTAATTAGAATAGAAATTACGGAGGAACATCCTATTCGTAATACATACATTACATGACAATAGAAATCTGCGAAGGAAAATTTTAGGAATTCAAATGAAGGTAAAGGATTTTAGAACATCCACATCCGAGAACATAAAATGTTACACAACATGCAAATCAGAGGAAAATAATGGCAAATGGGGTTTTGAGACAAATTTGAGCACCAACATCGGCTCTAGCTCAGGAATGGGCAGTTCCTGCGAGTGCCACAAGAACAAAGGTTGACCAAGTTCCAAAAATATCCATTGGGTAAAGGATTCAATCCTTGCAGAGTACAAAAACCAGGACCGTCCCCTAAAAAAAAACAGAGAAACCAGCAAAAACAGGCCATCGGGGGCCCGAACGAACAAGAACATGAAAGACAAAACAAATCAACAAACTATACATTGTACAAATGATGTTCACCTTGGTTCTAGGGGAGAAATCCAAGAAATGCTTCAAATGCCTACCATTAATAGGAAATTTGAGCAATTCTCCATCCAAGTCCTTCAAGAAGAAGGTATGTCTCACCAATTTAATATCTATGGAGTAAGGGCCCATCCACAAAGCATCAAATTTTCCATTCTTACCCCTATCTTCATGCCTACTATCTTATAGTAGCACAAGATCTTCAACATTGAAAGCTCTTGGGGTGACCTTCTTATCGAACAACTTCTTTAGCTTCTCTTTGAACTTTACATGCCTTTGGTGGGATGCCCTCCTTTCTTCATCAAGTTGAACAATCTCGTTAATGCGGGTATCATATGGACTTACTTCTTGATCTTCCAGTACTTGAATGAACTGATATGAGGATAATTGCATATGTAGGGGAAGTAGGGCCTGAGTTCCATATACCAACTCAAATGGACTCTTTCCAGTGGCTCTTTTAACAATAATTCAGTCTAGCCCAGACAAAAAACTTCAACTGCTCACCCCACTTTCTCTTCTTCAGCTCCAAGGTTCTTCTGATAATCTTTAGCAAATTTTTATCACTGGAATAGGCTTGTCCATTTCTGCGGGAATTGTAATTAGATGCATTAGATGCATATGTCAAGTTGATCCCATATTATTGTACATTTTCACCAAGGGTTTAGCTCTGAAGCTCATAGCAATTTTCAGCAACAATTTTGACTGACATCCCAAACATGTAAATGATATAGTTCAGCATAGAAAATCTATGACAATTTGGTGTGTTTCCCTTTTGGTGGGGATTTACTCCACAAACTTGGTGAAGTAATATGTGGCTACAAGAATCCACTTATGGACAGCACTTGAAGGGTCTGAAATCTCACCAATGAAATCCATCCCCCATTGCTTGAATGGATCTTCAATTGATATAAGCTGCAAAGGAAGGGATCCTGAAGCTTTCAGTCTTCTAGAGAAGCGCTGGAAACTCTCACATCTTCTAACCAAAAGGAGTTGCATCCTTGAAAGAGAGTTGGCCACCAATAACCAGCCCTTAGGATCTTGTGTGCTGTGACCCTTCCAGCAAAATTCCTCCCCACGAACTCCTCCATGGAGATCAACAATTATCTTGGGGGATTCATCTTCAGTAATGCACCTTAAGAGGACTCCCTCAGGGGTCTTCCAAGCTAACCCATAATCAGTAATGACATATTTCTGGGAAGCCAACTTAAGGGCCCTTTTTTGGTTCTTACTCAAATACTCAGGGAAGTATAAATGTTTGAGATAAAAATTCACATCCTTGTACCACTTAGAACTCATTAGTTTTTCAAAGAAATATACCCTTCCTTCTCCTACCTCATTCACCTCAACAGTTTGCAAGTTGCTCTCAATCATAAGCTTAGCCAAGCCCAAACCTCTCACCAGCTTCATGGTTTGGATATCCATGTCATATTCTTGCAACTTGTTCACCCATCTACATCTTTTGCTTGAGACTTCCATCTCTGATAAGATGTCTTTCACTATGGTGTGGGGAACATAAGCAACAATCTTAGAAATTAAAATGTAAGGCCTAAAAACCTTTTTTTCTTTTACCAAGGAAAATGCTTGTTTCTTCCATAATAGTGTATTTCAGCTCAGCCCCCTGTAATGCCTTACTGAAAAAGGCAATTGGCATCTCAGCCCCCTCATCATCTTTCTACAATAGGACAGATGCAATTGTATTCTTTGAAGAAAAAGAAAACATTTGAAAGGTTTTCTTATAATCTGGAGCTGCTAGAACAGGTGCATGCTTTAGTGCCTCTTTAATCCCATTGAAAGATTGAATGACATCATCCTCCCACTTGATGACCTGGTCCTTCTTTAACATGGAAGTGATTGGAATGGTCAACTCAGCAAATTTTGATATAAATCTTCTGATGAAGTTTATTTACCCAAAGAAGGACTGAATTCCTTTCTTTGTTCTTGGGATTGGAACCTTGCTGATGGCCTCTACCCTTTCTGGATCAATCATCACCCCCTCTTGTGACACAATGTGACCAAGAAACTTTGCTTTCTGCACTCCAAAATGGCACTTCTTTGGATTGAGTGAAATGCCATATTCTCTGCATCTTATCAACATCTTTTCCAAGAGCAACAAGTGACACTTCTCTTTCTGGAGAACACAGTTACATCATCTTGGTAAACAACAATAAAATAATTGATGTAACTAGAAAACATAACATCCATTTCCCTTTGAAAGGTTTCTCTAACATTCATTAGACAAAAGGGCATCTTGACATACACATAATTCCCCCAAGGGGTGGTAAAGGTTGTTTTAATTCTTTATGATTCCTTCACCACAACTTGGTTATAACCAGAGAAACCATCCAGGGTAGAAAGTAGCTCAGAACCAGTCACTAGCTGCAACATGTTTTCCATGTTTGGTAAAGGATAATTATCCTTCATTGATGCTCTGTTCAAATTTCTAAAATCCACACACAGCTTGATGTCACCATTCTTCTTCCTAACTGGTACTAGGTTTTCAACCCAAGAATAATACCTTGTAGGTTGAATAATTACTCCATCCCTCAGTTTCTTCAATCCCTCTTGCATTTTAAGGGATATCAACCGATTGATTGGTCTTTGTTTCTTCTTGAATGGTTTTGCATTAGATTCCAAGGGAATCTCATGTTGAAACAGATCCTCTCTATATGCCTTTAGTTCAGAATAAGTCCAAGCCATGTAATCTTGATACTTTTTCAGAAATTGGATGTAGGACTGCTTCTCCTCCTTGCTGAGATTGCTTCCACAACCAAAAATGAAAGTCATAACTCCTTGGTTTCTCCTTTGTGCAACAAGGAATGGTCATGCTCCTCAATATCCCTTGAGGAAAACTGCCATGCATCTCATCAAAAACTTAATGCTTAATGTTGATCAACATTATCAAAATTGGACTCAAATTATCAAACCGAACCAACCCTTTCATTGAACATCAGAATCAAACATCTCAATGAGATCCTAAGTTGCATGCTTGTATTGTTTCATTTGCTGATTTGTTGTAGCCTCTTTACAATTCTAACTCCTTTGATTTTAACACCATTTTCCAAGAAATGAATAACAACAATGTTGTCAATGTTTTAGTACAAGTCAAAAAAGAAAAGAAAAAATCTTCTTGACTTGGGGAGATTAAAACAACACCATCACTATTTCTGAACTTGGAGTAAGTTCCATCAAACAATAAAGCCCAAGGAGGGCCTGCCTACTCAAGACACTTGCATCCTTTAATCTTGTGCTCTTTTCCATCAGAAAATGCTATAAAGTTATCAACATTAACACTTGTGTACAATACCTCATAAGATGCATTGTTGGGATCTTCAATAAGGTCCAAAATTTTATTTTCCCCATACAAATTGACAAGGAAGCCCTCAATTGGGATGGTGGCATAGGACATATCCATTTGAACACTCCCACCAACACTTGCAGCCCATTTTCTAGATAATAACATACCCCACTTGGCTTGGTAATCAACAATAACTACATTAAGCTTCAAATTCCTTCCTGGATAAGCTATAAGTTGTACCACTTGACCCTTCACACAACCCACCACTGGCACCTCTCTGGAGTCCATAACAATACACTTTCCATATGCTATTGTTACCTTGATATCCAACTCATTCGTGACTTCTAGAGGCATAACATTACATGATGCCCCTGAGTCAAACATACAATTGTGTAACAATTTGTCCTTAATGATTAGAGTGGTGAAGAATGGATCCACATTTAGCTGAGAGTCTACTAAGGATGTCCCCAAATAGACCTCAGGTGGTTCATCTAGCTCTTCTGATACTGGTGGTGCCTCTAATTCTTCAATGACTGGTGGAGTCTCCATAATATTCACATTTTTTCCTAGGGCACTCTTCCCTTCTTTCAATCCAAAATAATCGAATGAACTCTTCTTGTGCTCAAGGGTCCTAGGAAACTCAACAATTGGAACTGAAATCTTGAACTGACTCAATACTTTGGCAATATCATAAGGGACAGACTTTGGCAAGGCAACATTGGAAGGAAGGTTGGCAAACTCATTAGATCGCACATGGTTTTTGACAGCTTGGGCATGAGGAGGGGTATGAGTTTTGTTTGGGACAACAAGGACTTTGGCAGTTGCATTTTTCTTAGAAGCCTCTTTAGGAACATTATAAAGCAATGAAGTCTTTGGCTTGCCCTGAGGCCCTGTCCCTTTGATAACCTTACTTCTTGTGTTGTGTTCCTTTTCTTGAGCCACAAAAACATTCATAACAACTTCCTGTTCTCCTCAGATGGGATGCCTCCATCATACTTCTTTATCATTAAAGCCCTCAAATATTCAAAGTCATTATTGGGAAATTCAAAAGCTTGTACAGTATCTACTTCTAAAGTATGAGAGGGAGGGAGAAAAGGTACCCAGTGAATGAAATCCCAAAAATCAGCAGCAATTCTAGCAATTATTACTTCAGTTGAAGTTTCCCCTTGTTGTGAGCTTGTGGAGCAACCCATCATGCAGACATCATCATCATTATCATCATCTACTTCTTCCTCTTCCTTGCTGATCTTCCTCACATGGAGCAAGGGGCATGAAACATCTGTCACACCAATCAATGACATCTGTCTCCTCCACAACAGCAACTCTAGAAGCCAAAGGATCAGGTACCATTCTTTTTTCCCTGGCCTGGGACTGCCTATTTCCAAATCCAATAGGTCCCTTGCCTCTATCATTAGATCTTTGGTGATTTGTAAACTTGTCTTGGCCCTGTTGCTTGTGTTGACCTTGTGAACTCTGCCCAATCCCTTTTTCTTCCTGGGATAATTTGTATAATATTTCTTTGACAGCCCCTGCCAAAGTTTTCACAACTTCCTCCAAATCAACAACCTTACTTGTTTGAGGATTTTCTGGGTTAATTAGTTTTACACCCTACCTTTTTGGAGGCTTTCCAATTGCCTTGATGTTGTTTCTATTTTCAGAGCCATGGTGAAGGCCTACCTCAAATTAGTAGGGTTTTTTTTCCCTCAAGTAGTAAGTAGATTTTTTTATCAAATGCATCTGAATATTTGATCAAACATGATTCATCACATGGCCTTATCCTAACAGGAAATCTCCTCAAGGTCTTATTAAACCTTGTGTTGAAATCATGTACTGACTCATTAGGATTCTTCTTAATGTTTTCAAATTCTGACAGAAGAAATATAGGGTCAGTTCTATCACCATACTGCAATCTAAATGCATTGTTCATCTCTAGTCCAAGAATCAATGGAATTATCTGGAAAATTCTTTATACCAGTCCCTTGCATCCTCTTCCAAAGTATGGATAAACAATTTGATATATACATCTTCATGTTCAATCTCAAATTCTTCCATCATATTGATAAAAATCTTTAAATGTTGATCACCAGTTATAGCGTTGTTTCCTTGGAACTTTGATAATATATTTCTTACATCTTGGGGAACTACGTTTGGATAACCAGCCATTCCTATAAAATTTATAGGACCAAAGGTATTTACAACAAATGGAGGTCTGGGTGGGGGTAAGGCCATGTTGTTTTGAGGAGGTGACCCTGGAGGGGAGACAAATTGATAAGGGGCAGAGGGTCTTTGAAACACAGGAGTATAACTTTCAAAATGGGTATCCCCTAAAGGCCTTGTTTCTTGGAAATCCCTATCAACTTCTAAAAAGACAGGGGCAGAATGAGAAGAAAAATTTTCAAAATCAAATGAAGGCCCCTCTCCAGTTGGAGAATTCAATTCCACAAAGAGGCTACCTGATTCAGAAGCACTTGAATGGCAGTCTTCAATAATAGGCCGATCACTTTCATCAATGGAGATCCCTTTTCTTGTCTGCTGATCTCCAACAACTCTCTAGGATTTTCTTCCTTCTGAATTTACTTTTCCTAGCTCTAGAAATAATGTCCTAGTAGGATCCCTAGCAAAGAAATACCTTCTTCCTTCTAGCTTTGCAAAGTTTACTAACAAATCTCACTTGACAGAGGTTGAGACACTGGTACTTATAAAAATTAGATCAACATGGATTCACCACTAAGGATTTCCACCTTAGTTATGCAAATGCACTAAATATGATTCGTCATATGTCTGTCACTACTAGAAAATGGAAATGAAAATACCTCACTTTTCTTTACCCAGATTTATCAATGAAAGCTAGTGCACTAGGTGTAGAAAATTGAAAGAATTGCACATAACACTTGGAACTTATAAGAAGTTCTTACAAGGTTGAACACAAAATGATGCCTTAAAATATGTATTAGCACTTAGAGCATACAATAAGTGTTTACCAGGGTCTGAATATGAACTGCAATCAATATGTCCCCAGAAATAACGCCAGTAAGGTGTTGGTACCCAAATTGATTCTCCTTCAGAAGCTGAGCAGCATCACAGGTTCGACAGGAAGCTTAGAGACAAGAAGAGCATGTAGTGTGTTGTTTTGTAGCTGGGGATGAAATGTAGATTTCTCTTTGTCACTCAGATGTGGAGAAATGGGTAGCACCCTCAAGAGGATTTGACCTATCCTCACTACTTTATGGTTGTTCCTTTCAACTAGGGTGAGAGGACCCATTTTGTAGCCTGTTGTTTGTGGAGGAGATGGAGATATCCTTCCTTGTGAAGTTATTAAGAAGACCTTGAAGAAAATATGATCAATGCAACAAAACCTAACTCTCACGAGTTGTCACTCTAGATAATGGAGATATTTTCTAAGAAAGGTTCAGGCCACTAAAGACAATGAAAACCTGAGTGTTTCTGCATGTTTTGGTAGTAAAAAGTATGCATTTGTATACACACATGAAAAACATGGGTAGTATGGGTATGATTAATTGTTTTTGAATGAAAATTTTGGTGGGAGGTGAAGCAGGATAAATTGTGATTATACCAAATCTTTGAGAACTTTTACAAAAAATGAAAATCTCAAACAACAAGAATGCTTTCAGAGTATCTAGGATGTTCCTTTAACTAGAATATGTGCTTCAATGGAGGCCCAGATCAACACTTTTCACACAAACTTCAAGGATCCAAAATGAATGCTTAAATTGGAAACCTTAAATGACCATTATCAATCTCTCTTTCATCACACCTAAGATACCCTCAAAGGCTAACAAACAATCTTATAGTCATGCTAGGAGTCACAGTGATTTTAAATTTGTTTATTTCACTATCAAATGAAATCTCTTCTGATGAATGAAATTACAAATTCCACCAAACTATCACAAGGATAAGATCTTGTGTGATTCACATAGATTTCAATGTAAGAATGCAATGGGAGCAAGAGAAACTACTTGTAGACAATCAGGAATGAAGCAGACACAAATTTCTCCCAAAAATAACACAGATTAACTCAAATCTGATTAAATTTATCAGCAAGGGAAAGTTTCTCGAACAATCTCAGAGCTTGTCAATGGCTGTACACTTATAACCACCTTGACATGATCAAATTTAACACAAAAGAGATAAACAGGTTTCTTTAGATAGTTTCTCAGAAAGACGGGTTTTATCAAGATTTTTCATAGAAAATCAGTTCTGACCTCTAATACTACAAAATTCCAACCTCCAACCCTTTTCACGGAAAAACATGCCTATTTATAACATTTTACAAAAGATCCTTTTCTCGCTAGAACTAGAGGCATTGAGTGTACCAGTTCTTTTCATGATCTTGATCGCGATTCCCAGAATAAAATCTATAAAAAGTTGTCAAGTGCTCAAGGGGAAGATTTCTTCGAACATATCCTACATTCAAATCCTTCCTCTGGTAGATCACTTTTACCTTTACTTGCCAACCACTTCCATCCCTCATATGTCAAATCTAGTTCTTTGCATGCTTGGGAAGGAAAAATAGAATACCAGAATCGAGCTTAGAGGTCAGATCTTATCTTAATGGAAAAAGACGTTCCCAGATCTTCCTCACCAAACTCAGATATCAAATTAACTCCCCTTCCATGTTTGGCATGAAAGAAATATCCAGAAATCATGAAGACTTGCACTTCTAGGAGCTCTGGAGTGAAAATGGTGGAAAAATCAGATACATATGCACAGCTGCCGTTGATTTCTATTTTGAATTTTTATTTTCCACGTGGGAGATCCAATTTAGAGTGGGCTTGTGGGTTCCTTTTTTCCTTTTACAACTATTTTTGGAAAAATGTATAAATTTCACATTTTTATCCGCACCTCCGCCCTTGAGAAATGATCCTGACATGTGTCCTAAGGTGGGCCCTAAAGGATCTGCGGCCAAATTATGCTATTTCACCTCTTTTTGGAAAAGGGAAAATTTTCCAAGTTTTCCCCGCAGCTCTGCCCTTGAAAAATGGGCCTGACACGTGTCCCAATGTGGGTCCCAGTAGAACCACACTTCCTTTTGCACTTTTAACTCCTTTTCCCACAAAAGGAAAATTTTCCAATTTTCCGCAGAAGGTCCGCACTTCCGCCGTTGACTAGAAAAAGTTTTGACTTTTCTCTATTGGGCCCATGGGTCATTTTTAGAATTTCAGTCTTGTGAATATCAAGGGCTAAAAATCCAAGTTGCCCCCGATGGCCCGCCTCCCTGCCTCTTAAAATTTTCAAAGCCAAACTTGTCCTCCTTCCTGTCAGTCTTGCAGGCCATTTTTATATTTTGATCCTTTTGAAGACAAGAGACAAAAAATCCAAGTTGCCTTCGATGGTTCGCTTTCTCGCCCCTTTGACTTTTCAAATTGCCACGTGTCACAACAATGCATCTTGAGATGGTCCCCAAAATTTGAGACCTCGAATGAGCACGGGCTTGCCACGTGTCTCGGGCCCTTTAAGAAGTTGCTAAAATTTTTAAGGAAAGAAGACCCGACAGAGACCTCCACGTGTCATTATGGTGCACCTTCAAAAACCTTAAGGCTTCAAAATGATTTGGCGGGGGCGCGCTTCCATTTTAGAATTTTACCCCATTTTGCTAAAAGGGAAAAACATACAACTTACCTCCAAAGGCCCACATCTCCGCCACTAGGTTTGCTACGTGTCTTCATGCGGGGTTAAGACAAGACTTTTTCCCTACCACTTAAAAATTTGCTTTAATCAAAGTCTAGCGGGGCCGCGCGGCAGGTTCAAACTTTTTTCCAAAGTAGCCAAAAAGATAAAGTTGAGAAAACCAACCCGACGTGCCCCATCCAATTAGAAGAAGCCACGTAAGCACCAAAAGAACCAATCAGATTTGAGTGGAGCTACGGGACCAAATTTGCCTTTTTGCCAAAAAGTAAAAAGTGATAAGTTAAAGCATTTGCTTGCCATCCCTTGACCAACCAAAAGAAGCCACGTGACCGCCAAACACTGAGGAATAACTTTCACAGGAAAAAGACACCCGTAAGACTGTAAAAATAAAGAAGATCACGATTCGCACCCAGAACCAGATTTTTCGCTAAGGATGAAAATTCTTTTGAAACAAAAACAAGCGAATCATGATTCCAAGCATTTCTTTCAACCATGGATTTTGATTTTCAAAGGCATACAAATATAGATTAACCATTCTCGATCCTCCATGGTCGAGGAAAAATAGGAAAAATGACAGATCCCACCAATTTTAAAGAAATTAGGGAAAAAATAGGGCAAACTTAGAGACTTATTTAGGGAGGGACATGACAATGGATCCTAAAAACAATTCAAGGCATTCAAATGAAGCTAAGGGATTCAGAACATCCACATCAAGAGATAAAATGTTTGACAACACACATATCCCAGAAAAATAGTGGCAAATGGGGTGAGACAAATTTGAGAACCAACACATTGAATCCTGCTTCAAAAGTTCAACCACTGAATATCAATGCCTCCTTTCAAATCCACCCCAAATATGTCGATTCTGGCTCACTCTATCTATGGAGTGTTGAAGAAGAATGGTGAATTGAATAGAATTATATCTGGTAGCTGAGAAAATCAGCTTCTTTATTAAAGGCCTAAAGAAGTTTCTCTATGGTTCCCTTACCAGATCCTAAGAAAAATGAGTTTTTATCTTTCCATGGTGTAGAAGACATCGAGATGCTTCTAACGATGTAATATTTGCAATATTTTGAGCTCTGAGTTGAAAGATATGCCCCTTCAAAGTTTGTATCGAATCGATACAAATGAGCTGGAAAACATTTTGAAAAATGAGTCCCCCTTTACATATGGGACACACGACATCCAGATTAGGGTAAAAATCAGGTTTGCAGGTCTATAATTTATCTTTTCCCTTTTCTGTAAAAAGCAAAACGTAGAAAACCCCTATGGCCCCGAAGCTCCACTTGGACACGTGGCACTCTTTGATTAGCTGGGGAGATGCACTTCCATCTTTTCCTTTATGCCCTTTTTGACAATAGGAAAATTTTCACCTTTTCCTCCGACTCCCCATTTTGGATTTGACTCGGGCTCGAACGTTGACTTTTTCCCCTTTTTTTTATTTTAGAGCATGCCCGAGTCTGTCAAATAGATTTAAGACATGGATTTTCATGACAGATCCGTTTCTTCTCTTTCTTCTCACACAGTGTCATGGCCGATCCAATATTTTACCCGGGGGGAGAAATATGGATAACAATTTGGTGACTCACGGGGACATCTTCCTGCTAGATGAAGAGACCAGTGGCCTTGAAGCATCTATTGGGCATGGATTCTACTTGATAAACACAAAACTGATATGAAATTTTGAATATCTGATCCCTGAGCCACTTGGAAACCCACTAAACTTAGAGTTGAAATTCACCAAAAGCCAACTAAAATGGACTATACAAGAGCAAGACAATAGCACCAAAAACTATGAAAAAACTAAAAATCATACATGCTCCAAATGGAACATGCAGAGTGTGTAAAAGCACTTCTTCTGAAAACAAACCTACCTACACTACTCTAACCAAGAGCAAAGGGACCTCAAACAAATCGTGTAACTGGCAGGGTGAAATAGCTTCCCTTCCTCAAAAATGGTAGCCATATAACTTATTTGGCACCTAACATGGCTGGTTGGATGAGTGAAAAATTAACTAAAAGTTGATCTTCCACCCGAATCACCAAAGTATCAGCTGGAGAAAAATCAAATACCTCTTTTAGTTGCTCTGCATTTGGATTGAAGAGGTATGAAAACTGATCCTTGGTGCTTTGTAACTCATCCTCATGCCCTGAAATGGACATGACTGGTTTTGGTTTCTCCTTTAGCTCTAATGAAGCTAGTACCTGATTGGGCACAGTCTGATCCTTTGGATGTGCCCATTTCTCTAAAATTGAACTCCAAAAATGGAGTCTTCTTGTGGACCTTCTTGGGTGGATGGTGTGAGAGAGATGATGACATCCTCCTGCCTTTTGTCTTCCTCCTCCTTTGAAGAACATGGAAGATCAAGATCTTACAACCTTGGTTCTAGAGGGCCATTATGGAATGCAGGTTGTTGCACTTGGATGTTCTCCTTCATGGAAGTAGGTTCGTGTGATTGGAAGGTTGAAGATGGAGGAAAAAATGATGTTATCTCCTCAGGCTCCTCTTCATTAAAGGAAACTTCCAAGTCTGAGAGGTAGTCTTCCTCCTTGTTGTCCTGTTGCATGTGTTCTACCTCCTCCATGGTGCCTTCCTGATCTACAACTTGATCACCATGCCCCCCTTCACTCTCAAACATGAAGTTTGAAAGATCAAACTCTTCTTCAACACCAGAGCTTGAAGGGGATGAAGTGGGAGGAAGAACTGAAGATTCTTCTGTAGCCTTCTCCACACTTGGGGCCTCTAAAACTATATGGTCCTCCTCCCCTTCTATAAATTCAAACTCATCCACCACTGGATCTTCAACCTTGACCTCCTCTATTGGATTGACCATCAAGGAAATCTTTGTAAACCCAAATTTAGCAGCCCAACTCATCAAATTGTCTGTTATTTCTTTTTTGTTGGGCTCCTCTTCTTGCTGTCGTTGACTGGATTCTTGAGTATCTTCCAAACATGGACTTGGGAAAGCAAGAGGAGTGGCAGGTTAGGGTTCAACTAGCTTTGCAATTTTTTATGGTGGGGAGGGAGGTGGAACTTCTTGTTTGTTCAGAGGGAATGACTGTTTAAAAGGGAAAAGGGGAGAAGAACTGAAATGGGATGGAATACTAGGGGATGGAGAAATGGATTTCACACTTGGGGCAACATACAATGGGAAGCTTGGAAATTAAAGCTCAAATTGAAATGGTGTTGCTTGAGGAGTGGAGAGAAAATTACCATATAATGGTGTAGGATTTACCCATTGACAAGGATTCATAGGCCTCGATATCCTCAGTCCATTGTGAAAGTTGGGGCAGCATTTCAACCATGAAGTCTAGCTTCTCCTGAGGGTTGTAATTTCTTGGAAAAAGGCCTTCCCATGGACAAGTTTCCCTGCAACCAATCTCAAATGCCTTAATTTGTGCTATGGCCCTAGACTGCACAATGCTAGCCTCCATTTTTTGAATCTTCTCCAGTAGACCAGTATCCTTTGCATAACTATCTCCCTTATATGCGTCCCCTTGTCCTTGATAAGCTTCATAGTCAAACTGGTTTTGACACTGCTCATATGGGTAAGCATAAGGGTTATGGATCTGATCAAAATGTTGATCTGGAGGAGTTGGGAAATACATTGGAGGTGGACTATATTGTTGTAAGTGTGACTTCCATGAAGGGAATGAAGTCATGATTGTACAACCTCATGGAATGCGAGAAAATGGAAGAGATGGAAGAAGAAAATGGATGAAAATGAGTGGAAATGGATGGAAAAGGTCTACAACTCAAAGAATGGGTTTTTGACCAGATGGAGTCGCTAGATGTGCTTTGAATGTGCCTCTAAAGGATGAATCTCACCAAGAACACATCAACTTGACAAAATGAAATGAAGACCTCTTGGTCCCACTGGGTGTGCTAATATTGTTAGGGAGAAATCACAACACCCCCAAATGAGTTCTAAAAATCTAATTTTCTAAGGGAGAATCATCTGGTGTGATTGCATAACATCAAACTTTTCCCAAGGTGTGGGACCGTGCAAAAGTGGGAAAGCTCTCCAGAGAAGGTTGGTTCCTCTTCCTAAACTACCTTCCACGAGCACTCCAGTGTAGGAAAACTAAATCTAACCTAATCTAACCATTCCAAGGAACCAAGGAGAGACAAAGAGGGAAAAAAATAGAGCCTACACTAAAGCAATGATACACTAGCAAAGGAAGCGAGATATTCTGTTGAGGGAGAAAGAGATAGAAAAAATGGAGATGAGGGAGGTCAAACAGAAGTAACACGGCCCAGATCTTCAAATTTGCCATTAAACTCAATGAAACACAACATCCTACATCTATAAATGTGAAATACATGCACAAAACAACAAATCTGGAAGGGAGAGGCACAAAGAAACAACAAAACGATGCAAAGGGTTGAAGAACACCACAAAAACATGTTTTATTGCTCTAGAAGGTACACAAACCATTACATTTCTGGAATAGACGCACAAATACATTTTTGAGGCGTAGGAAAAGGTTCGCTGATCAAAAATGGCATCGAGAAATTTTTTTGACAGATTTTCTCTATGCCTAGAATGTCTCTCCTTCTCAAATGAGAAGTGTTACAGTATATATAGAAAGAAAATAGAGAGAAGATGGAAAAGTCAAATCCTGTTTCAACCACCCCAGGATAAGCATTGAATCCTACTTCGAAAGTTCAACCACTGAATATCAATGCCTCATTTAAAATCCACCCAAAATTTGTTGATTATGGCTCCCTCTGTCTGTCTGGCGTGTTGAAGAAGAATGACAAATCGAATAGAATTAGATATGGTAATTGAGAAAATCAGATTCTGTAGTAAATTCCTAAAGATGTTTCTCCATGGTTCAACTACCAGGGCCTAAGAAAAATGATTTTTTATCTTTCCATGGTGTAGAAGACATCGAGACACTTCCAATGGTGTCAAATTTGTAATATTTCTTTCCCTGAGTCGAAAGATATGCCCCTTTGAATTTTGTATCGAATCCATACAAATGGGTGGGAAAATAGTTTGAAAAATGAGTCCTCCTTTACATATGGGACACATGGCAACCAAATTAGGGTGAAAATTGGGTTCGTAGGTCTGTAATTTATCTTTTTCCCTTTTCCGCAAAATGCGAAATGCAAAAAACCCCCGAGGCCGTGAAGCTCCACTTGGACACGTGGCACTCTTTGGTTGGCTGGGGAGATGCGCTTCCATCTTTTCCTTTGTGGCCTTTTTGACAAAAGTAAAATTTTCACCTTTTCCTCTGACTCCTCATTTTGGCTTTGACTTAGGCTCAAACACTGACCTTTTCCCCCTTTTTTATTTTAGATCCTGCCTAAGTCTGGAAAATAGATTTAAGACACCGATTCGGAGCCGTTTCTTCTCTTTCTTCTTGCACAGGTTCGTGGCCTATCCAATATTTTTCCCAAGGTGCGAAATATGGATAACAGACTGTATGTAGGAGAATATTATACAATGGCATGAAATAATAGAATAAATTGGTGAGAAAATGGATTACTATGTATGTTAGAAGAAATTTTAAACAAGTCTTAGACTGAGTTGATAAGTAAGAAGATTGATTTTGGTATGTGAAGGCATATGATAGAAGTTTGAAGAATTCAATAGTAGTTGAGACAGAGAGTGACAAAGAAGCAGCAAAAGAATGAAAATATAGGATCATCGCTAGATGTTCAAAGCATAAATTTGAAGAGTGAACAACTCTGAAATGTTTAGGATGAGTTTTAGCTCAGTTGTACCAGGGAGTTATTGCTTCCTTATAGGTGGTAGCTTGCAGAAGGCCATTCGTAGCTAGCTAAATCATCCAGGAAGTTGTTGCTTCCTTCACCAAATTGTACCTCATGTGGATAATAAGGTTGTAGCCTCAAGAGTTGAGTTTTAGCTCAAAAAAACATGGTAACCTTTTTGCATATAGTACACTGGTTTAGTGGGTTTTCTCCCAATTTGGGTTTCCCACTTAAAAAAACTTATCTCATGTGTATGTGTGGATGGATGTTTCTTTTTGAATTTCTTTTCAGTTTAAGTTATTTATTTTAATGGTTTGAAAAAGTTGAATTGAACACTGATTCACCCCCTCTCAGTGTTCTAGTTTCTAACAATACATTGTAAAACCTTACGTGCATCACTAAGAATTCCCTTGCATGACATGAGACCTCTAATGGGGAAAACACTTACGATGTTCCAATAACAAATGAAACATTATCCACATGTCCTTATCGAGGAAATGAAATTTATTGGTCCAAACTTATTGATAAAAATTTATATTCTCTTGTGAGATGCATTCCCTTCAAATGAGAGTGTCATTTGTGGAGGTAGAAATATAATTATTGTTGGAGATATTGTGCAACTTCCCCCTGTGAAGGATATACCAATGTATGCAAGCACAAAAGGAAAAAAATATGGAAATCATTCATGACGGTCGTCACTTTAGACACCATTTTCAACCAGAAAGGGGATAGTGTAGAGTAGGTCAAGTTTTGTAACTTGTTGTCTAATTTGAGAAATGTGAATCCAATGAATGATGACTAGGAACTGTTAATATTGAGAAATGATTATGGATTTGGAATAAAATAAAATTCCTTGTTTGAATCTTCCACACATTTATTCACGAATAATTTTCAGGTCACAAGACATAACAAAACATTCTTAAAAAATTAAATACATTTGTGGCATGAGTCATTTCAACACGTGTGAGAAACATGAGTTATGAAGAAAATGATGATGAATAATTACACAATGAGGTATTACTATGCATTCATCAACATTTTATGTTGGTGTGAAAATTATGGGTAGAGATAAGATTGGTTAACAAATCCCTTGGAAAAGTGAAGAACATAGTGTATCCTATAGGAAAAAAACCTCCTGATTTACCCATATTTGTGGTTTCAAAATTAAATTGGAATCCCATGGGATTTGAGTCACGTGACATATGTATGTGTGCCTCCTTTTAAACGGATATTTCTAACAAGTACCTTTGAAGATGTCATGGGCTGTAACAATTCACAAGTTGCAAGGACTCACTCTTAATAGAGAAACAATTAACATAGGTGGTAGAGAGCAACAAGGGTTGACATTCACGACAAAATATAGAGGTAAATATCTTAACAGATTACACATATCTCCACCATTCTATTTTTAGTGTTATTCTAAGCTGAAGGCCAATGCATATGTATCTCTTAGGAAGATAGAGGAATCTTGTTTATTAAAATGTGAACAAAACTCAGGTTTTATATTATTACTAACCCATTACTTGATTAGTGAAATATATATTTATTCCATTATTTTGAAAGTGTAATATCTATTATTGTTTTCTATAGGGGACGTGGTAGTTGAGGCTTTTGAACATGATTAAACGACAATAGAATAACATTGGTCATGTATCTTCTCCATCACTTTTCATTTTCTAAATTAACACATTGTTCGTATAAAATTATAATTTTGAGTAAACAATTAACTCTTTCACATTTCTTCATGTTTGACAGACTAGTGACCATATACTAATGACATATAATATAAACATAAATGACTGTTTGTTTAAAGAAATATCAAACTTTTCTTGTCATTTATAACACCGCATGTTTGTTTAAACAGGTAAATTTTTACAGTTCAAATTCAATAGTATTTTTTATTAATTAGAGACTTGAAATTCATAGTTGACTAACGTAATACATTGTTTAGCCAATGTATTTTAATCATGATTGAGCTTTGTGGTGACTATGATACTTGTATTCAAATATAAATTTCTACGTTTCTTTGTCACATACACGTATTTACAACAAATAAAATTCAAAATGTCTATTATTTTTACAATCAGAGTAATACTAATTTGTATTTAAATTCTTCATTGTTTTACTCAGTAATTGCATTACCTTGAATAATAAAATTTCTAATAATAGTAATAGTAATAATAGCAAAAATTAATTATTTTGCAAATATATATTTATTATTAATGTTAAAAATAATTAAATAATAATAATATTAATAATAGGTAAATATTTCCAACTTTTTTTGTGTTATATTTATAATTATATTATTACTATTATTTTGTTATTATTAACAATGTTTTGTTTTAAAAAAATTATTAATAATAAAATTTAATATAGAAATGAAAAAATGGTGAGCCTTGATTGCTATGTAGCAAAAGCGATGGCGACTAATGGAAAAAAAGTGAAGATGACCAAAATAATGAATCGATTTAATGATGAGGAGAAGATCTTATTGGGAGTTTGCATAGCATGGAGGTAGAGCTCTTGGAGGGATTTGGGCTCCTGTGGATGGCATATCAAATTCCAGGGAAGGGCCAAATTCATGCCCTAACCCTTAACCTTGCAAAGAAAAACTCAAGACGGCGGTTGGGCATGCTTTGAGGGGTTTTAGTGGAGCGACCAAAGGAATTATTGCGGGAGGCACTTAGGGATGTGGGAGTTTTAAACATAGGGTCTCATTCAAAGATTCCTTGGGTAAAACTGAAGGCAATATTCCAAGAAATCAGGCATATTTGGTTGATCTCGATAAAGAAGTATCACCACTTTTCATTGGAGTTCAAGAGGTAGAGGAATATTATCAAAATATATATCTTGGGAAGCCATAATAGGCCGCTTGAATGGCCTATGGACTTCCTCTACATATTTTTACCAGTGGATTTTTTCAAAACTGAACAGACAAATGTCAAATTTTTTCTTTGTTTCACAGGTTCTTTTGTGGTTCATTTCAGAGAAGAAAAGGATTACCATCGGTGATTGGATGATGGGTCATAATTTTTTGGGTTATGGTGGTCTATTTTTGACTCCTTGGTTCCCCGAATTTGATCCCAATACTCTTTCGATTTCTAAAATGCCGGTTTGGGTGAGACTTCCCAATCTTCCTCTGCACCTTTGGTATGCACTAGAAGATATCAAGAATGTCTTGGGAAATTTAATAAAAGAATACTCAGACATAATTCATGCGGTATTGTGCTCCTTCACTCGCACATGTGTGGAATTCGACTTGATTAAAGGGTTTCCAGATTGAAATAATTTAAAATTTGGAAATTTTCAGCATTCACAACATTTTGGTGTAGAAATTACAAAAACCTTGGTCATATGTAAGCATCAAGAGGATGGGGATTTTTGGATCTGAAATTGGTGGATGTTGCGAAATTTAAGGAGGAGCCCTACAATTCAAGTACCGAGGATAAGGAAGAGGAAAGTGTGGAAAAAGAAAGGATGGATGCAATTAGGGATTCTCAGGGGATTATTGTGGTTAGCGGAATGAAAAGGGGGCATTCTCTTGCCAAATTGGATGGCTTCAGCGAATCTTGGTGATCTTTTTCTAGCAATTACATCAGGGAATGGTAAGTGACAAGAATTAAATAATAGGAAAAATAAAAAAGGTCGAATGAGTAATATTGAGGACTTTTTTCCTTCCTTGGTTGGGAAGTAGCCTGTATTTGGTTGTTTGGTTAAGTAACGTGTCATACGGTTATAATATGGGGGTATAGGCCCAACATTGTTAGATAAGCATTTTGGGTTATTAAAGCTTAGTTTTCTAATGGGAATGGGCCCCATTAACCCGCTTTAACAATAAACATAATATTTAATATAGAAGTAATAATTAAATATTATCAACATTTTTTTCTATTTCTAATTTTCATTGATCATAAAAATGAAATTTATAATTGAAATACTATATTTTTTAAATTTCAAATATTTTAGGGTTTTAATATTTTAATTGTAAACTAATAATAATAATATAAATAATTAAAATATTAATTTCAAATTTAATTATAATTAATTTGAAATTTTTATTATTTTTTAATTTTTAATTTTATTAATTTCAATTTTTAACTTTTAACTTTTTAATTAATTTTAATTTTAATTTTTAATTAGTTTTGGTTTTTAGTTTTTATTGCTTTTAATTTTAAATTTTTTTTGTTGTTTTTTTAAATTTTTATTAATTTGAATTTGTAATTTTAATTTTTAATTAATTTCTTCTTTTTGATAATTTTTTATTTTTAAATTATATTATATTAAATTTTAATTTTCATTCTTTATAATTTGAATTTTTATTAATGTTTTATTTGTACTATATTTTTATTATTAAATTTTAATTTCTATTGATTTTAAATTTTCATTAATTTTTATTTCTAATTAATTTTATTAATTTTAATTTCTTATTAATTTTATTTATTTTTATTAATTTTACATTTATAATTTAGAATACATTATAAATTATAATAAGTTTATTATAATATTATAATACTAGAAATTATAAATTAAAATTAAAAATTAATTTGATTTCTCTATTCTTTTTCCAAACAGGAACAGGGTTGGCTACCCAACTTGAATGCTTCACTGGAAAAATATTACCTGATTCGATTAACTTTGATATATTTTTTCTCTTCAATGACTCAATTTTCAGATTTAGAGGCCTTTGCTTCTACCTAACTGGCTTGGAATTTGGCTGTGATTCTATTGTATGCTGAGCTAAAATTGGATCAAACCCTCTCAAAACATGGTACTTCTAGGTAAAAACATCTTTGAATTCTTTACATAATTTGATAAATGATTGCTTTTCAGCTAAAGAACATACCTTTCCAAATAAGTAGTTTCTTGTCATCATCCACCAAGATTTCTTCATAGTTATCTACGTGAGTTGAAATCTTGCCTTTGTCTTTTCTTAACTGATCATCATAACTAAAAATGTCCTTTAGAGTGACCAATCCTTGAGGCAACCTGTTTGTTTTTAACTGAAAAATTTGATCACCATAGAAGTGTTGTAGGTTTTCCTGATTTACTGTAGAAAATTCAGCCTCTTGCTGCAAAAATCTACAAATCTATTTATCATCTTTGAAAACCTACCAATTCTCTCCATTGTTAGGCAATAAAAGTATGATAATTAATTTAATATGTGGTTTTACCTTTCTATTTTCGATCTGTTCTAGTATCTCAAAGCTAGCAGCGACTACTGTAAGTCTGTCTACATGTTATTTTCAGCTCTTGGGACAGATTGAATGTTAATAGCATCAAAATAATCCATTAAGTCTGAAACTTTATGTTTGTAAGACTTCAATAATGAATTCTTACACACATTAAAGTTTTTCAGTTGATTAATAACTAATTCTGAATCTCTAAAAACTTGCAAGGTGCTGATACCTCTCTTTCTAGCCCATTGCAAGACATGAATTAACACTTTGTATTTAGCTATATTACAAGTACAAGAAAACTACAAACTTAAAGCTGAAAAGTACCTTTCATTTGAAGGGGAAGTAATTAAATCTACACCTTATCCTTTCTTATTTTTGGCTCCATTTAAGTGAAGCTTCCATATCCCTTTTGCTGCTTCTTCTGTTTTGGACAACAAGAGAATTGGAGATTTTCTTCATGCAAGAAATAAACACCGAACAAATCTTCTTCCACTTCCTTAAAAAGGTCATAGGAATGTTCTTCTTGAGTCTTTTCATCCATGAACAGATTAGAATCACCATCAAGTCCGGAAACATGAGCTGTAACATCGAAATCAGATTGATCTAGAATTGAGTAATTTGCTGCAGCATTTGAAGCATGAGGCTCAATATGAAATCTAGCAAGAGGATCTAAATTTACGGTAACCTTAGTTCCATATTGTGTAGTAAAGAATAAAAATTACTAATCTGAAGAAAGATAACCTCCTATTTTTGCTGTAAAAACTTGTGATAAACATAAGGCAAAATAAGGAGGCAAATCTACAATAGTCACATCTTATAGAATTGTGACATTGGGACAAACATGTAAATTCACTTTCAATTTTATGATAACACCAACTGTATTAGTTGCTTTCCCATCTAGCTGCAACACACTTTTCTTTGTAGGCTCATACTACAGGTCCAACTTTTCCACAGTTGATTTTTGGCATAACTGTGCTACTTGCACCACTGTCAACCATGCAATTATGAACTAAATAATTTCCAATAATCAAAGATAAATAAAATGGTGGTGGCTTCTTGATATCATGAGTGTTTAAGACCTTTTGAACCATCCATTTAACTTCTTTAATATGGTCTTGTTCCACTTTTCGAAGGACCACGTCTTCTTTCTGAACTTCCTTTTTTGCTATTTTAAAAGAAATCTGTAGTTTTGCAAGTTTATGAGAAAGAAACTCCTGCTCTCTTGGAATACTTATGGCATCCCACATTGAGATATTAACATTATGATTTTTCAATACATCAAAAACATTAAAAGAAACAACAATTTTGGAAATAGATTCTACTTTTTTAGCATAGGCTTTAGCGAAAACTGACTTTGCTTCAACAACTTTTGATATCTGAGGTATAAACAATCTTCTTCCAGATCAGGTTATGACTGTTTTTGTTGTTCTTCACCACTTGAAACACATGTTTTTTTAGGAACAATAGAATTGTTCTCCTGTATCCAAAAAATTCCTCTCATGTTCTTTTCCAATGCACACAATATATAGAAAAATTATTCATCCCACCCTTCCTAAAAATAGACTAAAAATTGTACTCGCCCATGCATCCTATTTTTATCCTTTATCATGAATAAATAAAGGAATAAAAATAAGCATGCTAATACAATGAGGCATTAATAGCCTTGTTTACAAAAATACAACTCAGTCAAACTGTAGTTGACTGTTCTATTTTTAACAAGGTTGGATGAATAACTTAGCTAATAATAAGCTTTTCTTGATGAGCAAGTCTTCTCCAATGTGCATGCAAACAAATCTGTCATGTATTCCTGATGTGACATGTGTGCAAGAAAGGTGCTCTCATGTTGATAATGACATCTTTGTCTTCTTCTTGGAGGAGCCACCTGTACACAAGTGAGAAATAATATTCCCCTATGATTTATCTTTCTCTTGAGGAGTAGGAGGTCTTTTTCAAAAAATAAGGTAATCTTACAAGGTCTAAGGTAAGGTTCTTCTTTGAATTTTACTTGACCCATCATTTGCCTCATCTTGACTTTGTCGTGAGCATATAATAATCATATATTATTTGGTCTCTTTTTATAATGGAATACTATGAAAGACCTTAGCCTAAGGTCAAAAAGGTAATGATCATTTTAAAATAATTCAGCCCTCTCTGATTTTCTGGTATAGACTATAGTCAAAGTAAAAATTATTAAGGGGCCCCCCTTCCACGATGACTCACCCCTTTATCATTGTGTCGGTGGCATTGCTAACTCAGGTCAAGTTAGGGTTTCTATGGAGCTTGACAAGTGTATTTCTTTTGACTGTGGTTGAGTTAGGTGATCCTTGTGCACTGTTGATTTTTTACTTTGCATCGTGTGTCGTCGATCTTAACCCATTGGGTGAGTTAGGTGATCTGGTGGTTGATTTTGGTTGGAAAAATAATATCGAACCCTAATCAATCTTTCATTTTTAACTTGCTCCCTAAATGGCAAAGCGCTGGTGAATTTTACATTGGAAGCCATGAATACTCTAGTTTTAATCTTATTGTCGTCACTATTTCTTTGGCATTGCTCCCCTTTTGGGTATTTTGATTTTTAGTTGCCATTATTACTTCTCTTTATCTCTAGTTTGTTGAAGTTCACCATTTAAAAGGAAATTTTAACTTATTACTACATGAAAATGATCATTGTGGCTCCATGGCATTATTTTACTGAAGAAGAGGGTAAGTTATTGTTTTTTAGGAGAAAATTTCTTGTACTGCCACTATTAGACTCGATATGTACTGATATATTTTTTACCATTGTATTTCTGATAAAAGATCAGATCTTTGAAGAACCCATCAATGGGTTTGTTGTGTTGATGACACTCTCTGAAGGATTTAGCCATTTATTCTCTCATTACCTTGAATATTGATTCGAAGCTTCTTTTATTCTGGTTTTCTGAGCATTCTAACTCTATTATTGTTCATTATTCGAGCTTAAGTATCTTATGTTAGCTGCATCATTGGTAGAAGCTTCCAAGTTTAATTTTGAGTTGGGGTTTTATTATTTGGAAACCCAAAGCTTTGTTTGCTCTGAAAAATCCTTCCCCGTGGTGAGTTTTCTCTATATAAAGCATTTTCTACCCCTTATTTTTCAGTTCTAGGCATTTCTAACTATGGGTATTCGTATTTTTTAGCTGCGTATTTCTCTTTGGCTATGGTCACCCATGTTTCTACTATTTCGAGCTCAAATTTCCCTGCTCGTATTGATTTTCATGATCCGATGGCACTGTGGATCTATCTGAGAAAAAGATTTTTGGGTCTTTGATTTTGTGATGTTACTCTAAGAATTTACTCAATTTTAAATTAAACTAGTAAGTTTCAACTGGGTACTCTTATTTTCCTCTAAAAACGCATGGATTTAGCACTGTGTTTGTTGTACTCTTTTGTGGTTTTGAGTTCATACTCCTCAAATTCCTGTTCGGCCTTTTCTTGTGCAAATCTAGGTTTTCTCTGTATTCTTCTACAAGATCTCGATTTGAAAAACTTCATCTGGGTGTCACCTAGACACCATTCAGAAGGTTATCGAGCTATGATTTTGTTCTTTTGTAGCCTTATGTTCAGCTTGTAGACACAGTTTTTGAGGGTTGTTTGAGCTTTGATTGATTTTAGACTGTAATAATTTGATGCTTTTTAAAGAAATTTGAAGTGACACCTTGCTCGAGATACCTAGATTTGGGGTCTTATTTTATACTGAGTATTTAGCCATGGAAGATTTGATTCTGCCCATTTCCTTAGATTTTTATGAGTATATAGAATCTTGTATACTGGAGCATTCCATATTCTCATAGCAAATGTCAAAATCTGTAATTTTCTTGCCAAAATATTACATACTGTAATGAACTCTGAATTCCTTTGATGATTTGGCTTGATGCTGAAAATTGTATTTCTGGATATGAACCCCTGTATTGGTGACTTGATCATGTTTTTGTAACATTTGACTTTTGAAATGTGACTAACTTGTATAGTGGATCTGTTATTTCTTACAACTTACTGTGGATAGAGCTTCAGCTGATACTTGAGGCCTACATTCTGATGTTTTTAGAATTCGTATTCATATGCCCATACCAAAATAACCACAACATACTTGATTCTTCCATGAGGAATGATGGGAATCTCTATTTGATTCAAACTTTTGTGATGAATGTTTGAATGTAATTTGTTTCTTCTTATTCTTGGCATATTTCATCTCAAAATAATAGGTTTTATACTAATTAATAGCTCCACTCTAATGGAAAATGGTAACCTGAGGAACATGGCTTGGAAATGTGCTTGTAAATCTATACTTTGAAGCTTTTAACTTTTGTTGTAACTTTGCAAGATGGCTTGTTCTAATTTATATTGAACAATGCTTTGAAATTTGTGTTAATAGTTGGTTGGTAGATGATGATACCTTGAGTTGTAATTTACATCAATTTTGTACACTTTTAATATACCATGTGCTATAATTTAAGGTCTCTTCATCATTCTGAAAATAACAAAGTGTTGGTCCTCGTAAATTAACTCTTTGATACTGAAAATGACATTTTCTAATACTCATGTAGGACTGTTCCTGTTTGAGTTGGAAACTCTTGGCATGCATGGAAATGACTATAGTAGAACCTTTATTTGAAACAAGTCCTAAAATGTAGTATTCAAAGTATTTTGAACTTCATTTTGCAACTAAACTATTGTTTTGTTGATACTATAGCTCTTATGGAACTAAAAAATGTATGTTGATCATTCTTACATTCTGTATTGTAGAATTATGCCTTATCCATTGGGATGTACTTGAATTACTTGTAATGATCGCATTACTTTGATTTATCTTTATAGAATGTGGTACCTTTCAATCTGAATGTTTCAAAGTATGCAGTGGTTTGGAACCCTTTTATTGAGACTATGGAAGTTTTTTCCTTGTGATGTCATGATTCTCTGAAGTTGATCCTGTAGCTACACATTGAGCTCCTGTAGCTGCACATTGTGTACTTTATCTCTTCATCATGAATTACCCTCTGCATCCTTAGTTATACTGTAACTAAAGTTGTTCTTTATCATGAAGTAACTTGTATTTATCTAAATCTGTAGCTTTGACTATACAATGTATTCTCTCCTTTCTTGCATACTATTTGATTAGTACAGTAGTTTATCTTTTGTCACAGCTTTCAAGCATGTATTAGTTGTGAAATAGCATGATGGAAAGATGTAAAATGTCCATTTTACATGGCAAAACCATGTCAAAATTTTCTCATATTTCGTCTTCCATTCTGTTTCAACTGAAATTTTAACTCATTCCATTTGTTAGAATTTGTTACACTAAACTTGCATTTATTTTATGGATAAGTATAGGCACATATTTTTATATTCAGCCTTTCATCTAAATTTAAATAAATGTACTTTTATGATTCCAATTAAAGAATGTAATATTTCTTAATATGTAAACACAACAGTTAGTGTTTATTTCCTTCTTCTTACTTGTACTTGCACATTTAGACAAACTAGTTAGAAAACATTAGGATTTTTGGCCTCTCTTTTGTTCCACAGATTTTCTTTTTTCATCTTTGCTCTCTGAAATGATTGTGAGAATCATATGTACTGATGTAGAATACTACTACTTGTCTGCTATGCATTTATCTTTTCTGTAATCATACCTCCTGATATCAGGAGATTCATTTACACAAAGATAGACAGTACAAGAACATGATTTAATCTTGAGCTCGTGATTGATGGTCTCTTTTCCTATTTGTTTTCTAGGTGCAATGTAGTGTTGAATAACAAGGATGAAGATGGAGCAAAGATGGAGCTAGAGGTGTTGCAACAGAGACAAAAGAAACAAGGTAATGATGGGTTCCTTCATATTCTTTTGTTTTTATTTTCATGCACATGCACATTCTATTTTAGTAGTTATGATATTTACTTGAGTCACATCCCCTGGCTTGTGTGGGAAACATTTTAAATTCCTTACAAAAAAAAACATTGAATTTTGAAACTAATTTGTGTACTTTCTTCTGCATTTTAGCTTTATATATGGATTGTATAATGAATTAAACAACTCAATAACATAATTGAATGCATTTAATCATGAAGGAAAGAACTTTAAAATACCTATAACCTTAGTAATGAACTTTGATACTCCTGTAATCTACAAATCTTATTATTGTTCCAAAACTTAACACTTCATCTATTATGTATCTTATGTCTTTATTAAGATAACACATCTATCCTTCGGGGCCTTTGTATTATTTTGTTGAAGAAAAACATGAAATTGAAGACTATGTGATTTGTTATGTTTTCTAACAACACACATAGCTACAAATTACATGTAGCCATTAATTAATCCAACGAAACAAATATTAACCCAAAAGAACCTCCCCTAGCTTAGGTTCACTTCACCAATGTCATCCATTGTAACGAAGTTTTTTTTTCCTTTTTAGGAAAAATTTTAATTCATGATTCAATAAATAATAAGGAGATCAATTTTATTTTGAGTTCAAAGTATCTTCAGTGTATTGAGTGTGTTCAAAATTTGGCTACACTACAATGTTTTCAACGCAAATTTTAAGATATTCAAACAGAGATTTGAATTTTGTATACATTGGTTACACTAGCACTTTTCTACAGATGTGATGTTTGGGGTTCATAGTTGAGATAGAATGATTTCAATTTTATGGAAAGATTTTTGATTTCCATGTTATCAAAGAATATTCGAGCCAAAATAATAGTTCCACACTTAATTATTCTTGCTGAGTTTGGGGTATGTCCTCTCTTTATCTCTTTGATTTTAAATGTTATCACTATGTTTCGTAGGCTTTGATGCATGGAAAATTAATTTTCTAGTCAGAACAGGTATCCATATTTGGAACTTCAATCTTATGTACAACTTGCCAAAAAGGGTTGCAAATCTTGTTGGTATGCAAGAGTTACTACTCTTCTTCAGAATTTGAATATTGATATAAATAGACCCCCTCCTCTTGGGTTTTCTATTAATGCTCATCAAATCACTAAAAAAGATGTTAATAGGGGTATATGAGAGGAGCTCACTAATTCTAATTTGAAAGTTATATGGTTTTCTTCAAAAGAGCCCTTGAAACTAGATCTTCATCACTATTTTCAATTTTATTCATGCTTCCATGAAGATAAAAACCAAAATCTAGAATAAGTGAAGAGGTTTTTTCCTTCATGCATAAGGATCCCTTTAGCTCATTTTCAAATTTTCTCTCACCTTTTACAGATGGAACCTGATCACAACCTTCTACAACATCAGTGAATTTGTCAGTTGTGTTTTCTAGAACTTGAAAGTGAAGAGATTTGTATATTCAAGTGTCCTATCTATTATGAAATTCTTAGAAGATATCATTGTCTTTTAGGGAATCTTAAGAGATCTCATATGCAGACAACTTGGTCCAAATGTGTTCAACAACACATTTTCTATTGGTTTCAATCTCTACAACCTTCTAGTGGTTAATTTTTTGTTTCTTTTTTATTTATTTCTGGAGATGCTTTGGCACTCCTTTTATGTTATGGTTCTTGGTTTGTATTTATCTGTCCCATAGGCCATTTTTGGCCTTCAATGGACATTAATATATAAATTAAATTAAATATTCGACAGTCAAAACAAAAAAATAAGGGGAAAATCATTTGAAAATCCTGCCCCACTAGATTTTTTTTCCATTTTCATTGCAATATAGAGATTGAACCCTTGACATGGTCAGTAACACCCATTGTGCTAAAAAATCTAGTGTGAAAACCTTCAGAATAAGACTACACAAAGAATTTTTCAAAAAGAGATTTGGATTCATTCAAGTAGGGAAAAGTAATTAACAGTTAAGGTAGTCTAGATAAAATGACTTACATGGATGGTGTTACTTCCGTCCGATCAAATAAAAAAATTAATATGTCGTTGAAGTATAGACATTATCTATGTCATTGACCTCTTTCTTCATTGTCAAAGGGGGAAAGCCTCAATCCAATTGTGCACGCCTTCGGTATACTAAAACTTTCAATCTTACTTGAACAATGCAAACTTAAATAAGAGGATAGATATCAATCATGAGGATCCTATCTAATTATGCAAGTGTAGTATATTAAAAATAAATATAATATAATAAATATATTATTTAAAATCTATCTATATGAAATGTATTAATAGATATCAATTTCAAGGTTATTAGGTTTGATTTTTTAACATGTCTCTAATCAACAATTTTAGTAAATTCTCTATCAATTTTTCAATGATTTGTGGCAAATGGAATCATGTAACTACGCAATTGTGTTGGTCTCTAAAGTATCTATACAAGAAAAAAGACCCAAACATTACTATATGGTCACGATATTACAATTTTTTGATTGACTTCTCTAAGAAAAAAGAAACAAAACTATTTAAGTGACAATACAATAGAAGTCAAATTATGAATGAACTATCACATGAAATGAACGTTAAATTTGATGTCGAGAATAAAAGTGAACAAAACACTCCATTATAGTCTTGCCTACTATTGTAGAACACGTCTCGATATAACAAACAATAATTTTGTATCAAAATAAAGAAAAAATACTACATAATTATACAAAGCTAGAAACTAAATTTTTATAACTTATTTTTGAAGATATTTTGAGGTGTAGAATGTTGGGTATTTTATTTACAAAGGTCATTCATTGAATATTATTACATAGTATTAGATTTTTCCACGCTATTCTAGCGACAACTATTAACGAAGAAAACATCTAGTAATGTTTATCTTCTTGGAACCGTTTGAAAATATAAAAAGACTTAATCTTGAATAAACATTGATATTTTTTTAGGTTTATCTTACACAACCAACTCCACTATTGTCGAGATTTTTTCAATTCCAAGCAAACGAAGTCTATCAGTCATAATAGGTAGATTTGAATGGTCAAGAGAAATATATAAAACAAAATCAATGTGATATAGAGAGGATAGGAAACCTTAGGCTTAGGAAAAAAATATTAAATATAATAGGAAACCTCAAGTCATCATGCAACAAAAAAATCAAAGCCTAGCTACAAGAGAAGGATCCTATATGAACTAAAGAAGGTAAAACACTCGTATAGCTATAGTTTGAGTGATATATTCAAACAAAGGTCAAGCTCACCACATGTTTTTACAAATTCATAACTAATTAAATTTTGAAAGAGGGGATTAGGAAATGTAAACAAGTTTTTTAAGTTGATTATTCTATTTTTAAATTAATTAACATTCAAAATATAGGTCTATTATATTTTTAAAATATTTATAACTTTGACAAAATAATAAAATTATTTTTGAAAACACATAAAGGGATAATTATCTAGCTGAAAAAAGTGGTACAAAGATGATATGGGTGTGCAGATTATGTAAAAGAATTTGTTATCCAATTTTGCCCCTAAGACAAAATTGGAGGAAAATGGTCTCACACAGTAAATAGAGGGATTGATTCATACATGGAAGAATTCGGGATCGGTGAATCAAAATTCAGAAATGGCAGGCCCAAAAGGTATATCAGACATCAACTTCTAATGTCTAAAATTCAGACATCGGACATTTGGGAGTTCAGAATTGGCTGCAAGGTCGACCATGTGAACAGTGCCATGCAAGGAGAAGGAAAGGTTCGATACCCGAAGTTTGAAATTTGGACTTCAGGATTAAAGAGATCTGAACAGACGAAAGAAGAAGGATCACCCCCTAAGAGAACCCAAGACCAACCTAAAAATGACACAAACCCTTTGTTCTAATTCTGAGCCTAAGTCTAGAAAAGGAAGTATTTTGGGTTCCTATTACAAGAAGTAATGGTCACGACGAGCACACTACACTGTTTTCAAAATATTGATCACTTATCTCATTACTTGAGAGAATAAAATAAGTGTTCCTGAATCTATAAAACAAAGTGCTTTGAAGGCTGAAGTCTTCTGCTACACTAAGTGCAAAATGATAATAAGAAAGGAAAGGTCCTTGCAAAAGCAGAGTTGCTCCTTCAGTGACATGGATTAAGATTCCGGGTGCCTCGCAGCACATGGGTTCTTCACATGTCGAGTTTCAACATCGAACCTGTGGAATGGTCCCAAATCATGATGGGTTAATGACACCACAGTGTTGTTTCTTTTTCTGGTAGTGGATCCGGTAGAGATGGATGGGGAATATTTAACCAAGTGTGAGTGTTCCTGATCTCTGTACCAATATCTTTGTTTACCAAATTACTCACCATTGGTGACGGATTGCGGTGGAATTTGTCCTAACTCGGTGATTATTCTTGATCTTAACGATGACAACTATAGTGGCTGTGGGAAAGTCAATCACCATTCATGGTTGTACAACTCTCCCACTTTATGTTTGATTCTACACCTACAAGAATCCCACTTGCCCTTGCTCGACTCCTTGCAAATTTAGGTTATAGATAGGTAATGACATTTCGGACATCCTAAATTAATCTGGCACCCCGCCACCAAAGTTGAACAATTGATCCAAAAGAAATGGGTTAATGGGTTCCTCGCGTCAATTTTCTAAGGTTCTTTGTGAGGGTTGTACCCTTGGAACATCCTGCACATAACATTTTGACAAAGGAAAATCCTGGAGAGGGCCACTCGTCCTTTGGATCTTGTTCACAGATATTGTTTTGGTTCGGTCCATTCTCCTTCCCCTTCATTTTATAGAGCTCTTTTATGTGCTATCCTCATTGATGACTATTCCACGATATAGCTTGGGTATAATTTTCTTACGCTTAAGTTTGAAGTTTTGAAAATTTTCAGGACTTTAAGGCCCCCCCCCCTCTTTTTTGTGGACCTTGGGACAGTCTATCAAGGTTCTTTGAACTGAAAATGGAGGTGAATATGTAAACAATAGGTTCATGGATTTTCTATACATTTGAAGGGATTTATTTGCAGCATATCGTTGCTTATAGCACTCGCATAATGGATTCCAGGAAGAACCGTAATTGCCACTTATATGTTCACTGAAGTCATCTTCCTCTTCCTTCGCAGTATTGGGCCGAAGTAGTGAATTGTGGCAAATTACATTCAGAACCGTGTTTCCACACAAGGTAGTAAGAGGGATGAAACCCTTTGAAGCTTGGTTTGGATGCAACCCTTATGTTGACACTTTCGAGTCTTTGATCCAAGGCTATAGGCTCCAGATTCCCCAAGAAGAATACAAGGCTTTGGAACCACAAGCAAACTTTATCTTTTGTAGGGTATCCTGAATGGATGAAGATATCTATTTATGATCTAACTTCGCATGAGCTGATATTGAGAGAAGTGTTAATTTGATGAGTCTTCGTCGACATTCACTACTCTCCACGGTATTGAGGTCTTCAGCTACTGATTCAGATTCTAGACTCCATCAATGATGATCTATTGAAGGTGCCCTCTTCCTGATCCTCCTTACCATGCAGATATCTGAATTCTTCTGATTCTAATAGTAGTGTGGACGACTTAGCCCTTCTCACTCACTGAAGTAAGAATTCTTCTGACTCTGACCTGATCCTTCCTTTCCTCTTTGGGAGAGGAAAGCTTTGCACAGTGTTAGGAATTTAGTTGAGATACTTCGGATATGAGCCGTAACGCATTGATATTTTTCGTTAGACCGGAGACCCCACGCTTTCTTTACCTCTGCTTCTGACCACAGCATTTTGATAGGCTTTCTGGTATTCTTTGTGGGCTTTGGCAAGGAAAATGTATTCCTCTCTCATACGAACGATACTTGGATCTCACCACTCTTTCGAAGGAAGAAAAATCATTTGGTGTAATTGGGTTTTTGAACAAAGTATGGAGTAAGATGAGTCATCCAAATTTAAAGAAGCACGATTAGTAGCAAAGGGTTTCTCCCCAGGTAGATGGGGTTGATTATACGAAACCTTGCTCTGGTTGCGAAGATTACTTCTATATTGACTGCCCTAGCCATTGCCGTAGCGATAGATGGAAGTCCCATCAAATGGACGGAAAGTGCCTTTCATTCAATGTTGACCTAGGGAAGAGATCTATATGGAACAACTCTGGGTTATGTCCAAGATCCCCCCCTCAATTTGTAGTTTAAAGCTCTTCTTTAATGGCCTTAAACCGCCCTCGGCTTGGTATGCCAAATGGACGCCTTTTTACTTACATAGGGTTTACCAGGTGTCACTAGATGCCAATGGTTTATATTCTACAGCAAGAATGACTCATACTCATTCTTTTCTATTATGTTGATGACTTTTTGATCATGGGGCAGCCTGTGCTCTTCCTTTATTATTGATTATGTGAATATCACCTTAGCCAATAAGTTTTCATGCTGACTTAGGTCGTTGTTCATTACTTTTTCCTTGGGACCAGATTTCACCATCTGACTCAGGATCTTGTTTCACAACTGAGTATATTCTTTACTTGCTATCTCATTTTTCAGAGACCGATTGCAAGTATTCTCCTCCTCCCTTTTCTGTCTGGGGGTTAATTTGGGTTAATATTGCTCGAGCTACTATCTGGTTGATGGTACTCTTTATCGACACGTTGGTGGAGCTTGATTACTGACCACACTCAACCAGATTTATCGTTATGTGATATCTTGTCTAGATTCAGGTAGGAAAACACTATGAGCACATTGGAAAGTAGTTAGTAGTAAATGGGATCATTATTATGTTCATGGCACCTATGCTGATGACACTCACTATCATGTGTAGGGTAAGATATTGACTTGATTGGGTTCACAGATTTTGATGGGCTGGGGACTTCTTAGATAATTGAAATATACTTCTGGCATAGTTTCTCTCTTGTTCCGGTCCCATAGTTGGTCTAGCAAGGAGCAGAATGCAATTGCGATATCAATTACAGAGGCAGAATACAGCGGAGTAGTTAACGCTACCACAGAAGTATTTTGCTACAAGGATTCTACAGAGTTTGCATCCAATTTCGGCACCCTAACATTATCTTTTTACTGTGATAACAGAGAACAATCCCTATTTGCAAAAATCCAGTTCAACTCAGCGAATGAAGGGACATTGAGATCCATATGCACTTCATACGGGAGAGCTTATTCCATGATGTGCACGACATTCAGTACATTAGAAATATGATTTCATACTGTAGATTTATTCACCAAGCTTCACTGAGATTAATTTTTCACTACGGTTCTCTTCTTGGGGTGAGCTTCTGCAGGCTGCTCATCTTCTTTGGGATATGTAGTCCTTCTTTTCTTCTACTTCTTCTAGAAGAGTGTGGTTGTATTATGGAACCTTATTAGGCATTAGTTAACGGGCCAAATTGACACATCTTTCTTAGTGTTTAAGGGGCGTGTCTTCCTTTACGACTGTTCATAGCCACTACCCCAGCTTTGATGAAGGGGGGGGGGTGTTAGTTGGAGTTATCCTATGGTCCTCATCTCAATTGAAGGGTCATCTCACATGGGTTAGGTAGGTTGCTATTAAGTCTGCACTAGGGGTAATCAGAACCACATAGTACCCTTTTAACTATTCATTTATGAGCATGCCAAGACACTCCGCTGTCTTTTTCTTAAACAAGATTTTTTTTGTTATGTAAGTTTATTTAGTTAATGATCAATTCTTCCTTGTGATTACATTGGAGCTATTTTGATTTAGCTTGAGTGCAACTTCATTGTGGTGCATAGTTTCCGATACGATCCGTCAACTCTTTTAGAGATCGAACCTGAGGAGACATTGGATTCATTACATCGCTAGAAAAAACTACCATAATAGTTTAGTGACTAGGTTGGAGTTATATTCAATTATTTGAAGTTTCTAATACAAGAATAGTTTATCATAATTTATAGAAGAAAATTTGTTTATTTTGTTAAATGTTGAAGATTTCATCACTTCCCGTACAAGTTTTAATTCCACTATTTCCTTTCAAAATATCTCTTAAATAAATATTATTCCCTTGAAAATTTAACAGACACCAAGTTCATTATATCCATGAGAATCAAGCCCCTAATATAGAAAATTCAAAATGCGACCATACTTCCCTATGTAGAGAAAAAAGGTGAGATCATTACCACAGATTATACTACAAATGACAAGGTATGTGAGTTATGTGAAAGACTTAAAGTCTCTCATAACACATTACCTCTCTCTACTATCTTTAAGCCAACAGTATAGATGAGGCTACAAAAAAAACATTGAAGTCCATTCTCCTTAAAACAATTGAAGAGAAACAAAGGAATTGACAATTAAAACTATTCCCAACCTTATGGGCATACAATACTTCCATCTGTACACTACTGGGGGAAACACCATTGTCCATGGTTTTTAGTTCATAAGTAGTCCTACCTTTAGAGGTAGAAATCCCTAGTATTCATGTGTCCTTACAAGGCAAATTAGATGAAGATGAGTATAGAAATGCGCAGTTAATAGACTTAGAAAAATTTGATGAGAAGAGCCTTAGAGTTAAGCAACATCATCAAGTTTATGCATACAAAATGTGTCGACATTATAAAAAAAGGTTTATGAACGTCCCATTTAGGTGGTTGACCTTGTGCTAAGGACTGATAATCTCATATATAATAAGATTGACAAAGGTCATAAATTTCAACCAAAGTGGCTAGGCCCTTACCAAGTAAATAAATATTTCAAGAATATGTAGACAAAAAATCATGTACTTTGGGTATCTATCTAGTCCTGATCAAACACTACTATTCATATGATTCCTAAGTAAGAAAAGTACTAATTAGCCCATGTCTTTGGCCATCTATTTTTGCTTTCTTGATTTCCACTTTGTGGTCTTGCACACCCCACCTTTCCTAGTTTGACTTTCACTGCTTTATCATTTCTCATTCTGGACTCCAGTGCAAAGCTAGGACACTAAGGCACCAAGGCACTCCCAATCCCCTCTGGGTGCCCCGACCTCTTTGTATTTTACTCACATATTTTGGGTACTTTCTAGCCTTTTGGGCATCTTATCTTTCTGGTAGTGGGTCAGCCTTTTAGGTGTTAAATACGAAAATTCAAGCAAGGGAATCATATAAATACAAAGCTATGTGATCATAATAAAGGACCAAGCACTATGCATTAGATATACTATCACCTAAGGTTGCATCCTAAAGGCCATTATCAAGAACATTCAAAGCATCCATCTAGCTTCCACATTCAAGGGACCAGTGATTGCATTATTCTTCATACACTTCATAGGAGGGGAAGTTCATTCTGACACCATGGACACATCTACACTTACATAATGCTACATTCTAGTTATTGCTCGTTATTCAAGTGCGATCTTGCACAAGAGTCACCTAGTGCACGATGTCTTCACACACACGCACAAAACTACATTGGAGTCTGAGATGTAGTGCAGCGCTTGGTCATTACATGATGAATTCGGTGATCTTCCAACTGACCCTAAAGTTTGATCACCTAGCATTTGCATTAGCTCTAACATCTCATGACCATAACGAAATTCATTTTCTGAGGGTTTTACGCAATCGAATATGTTCCTACAAAAAGTCTCTATTGCACCTTATCAGCGACCCCTGGAGATCATCGTAGTCTAAGCACCCTTAGTCTCAAAAATTCTGAAGTTATGTATATTTTTGGGCACCGGTTAAGCACCATTCTTTCCTCCTTTTCCATCAGATTTTTGGCTATCTTAGTACATCTTCAGGATTACTTGTGAATAGTTCAGCTATAGGTTCTCTTGATTCCATCTCTTGCACCCTATGGTCCATCATATTCCAGCATTTTCTTATTGCTTAGGTTAGATCTTGTACTTTATTGTTTATCATTGTGTTGTGAAATCTGGACAATTAGGGATACTAATATCAGCATTCCATAAGTCATTCATCCATGTTTCTATCTGCAATGATTCATCTCTCGGCTATATCGTAAAATCTCATTCATTGTTGGTAAGCACATAGATTTACAACACCTATGCGAGACTTGAATTTTTGACTGAATGGGGAGTATTACAGTGACCATATAAGCAATTTACGCTGCAATGGATGCTTTATATGAGCCTGTACACTCAATCACTTATGGAAGTTTATCCGTTGCCTCCAACAATGTCGGCTAGAATTCCCTGAGTTACAATGATGATCTCTTAGGAGCAATTTTACTTAGTGGGAATTAGACTTAATTTCTAAACATATGTCTAGCATAAATTATGTGGCACTTACATCTCAGACACATGAATAGAAAGCCCCTAAAAATAACTAGTATATCAATATGCGCCATGCAAATATTCAAACATCGAGCATCGTCATTCCCTGATAATAAGGACTCTCAAATTATAGATAAAAAACATTAAGTAATGTAGGGCATACTATGATACAATGGTGACACATCACACATTTGATATCAGCTAAAAAAACTTATTAAAAACTTTTACACATTTGTCAGAAAAAAATAGACATAAGTTTTACGCATACAGTTTAAATATAATGATGTCATAACATTTTTTGTCTAAAACTTTAGAATATTATGCGCCATGTCTAATAACCCTTTAAACGCACTAACAATGTCTAATGGTTCATACTCAAATGCTATGGTATATGCAATGCTCAAATGGACCTAACCAAACAATTAGCGCATTCCACTTACTCACAAAATGTCTACAGGGTAGAGTATGTATGCAATGGGGTATAGGGCACCACCCACATTCATATAGGTAGCACAATTAAGTGCTATTTGTGCTACACTGTGATGTGAAGGGTAGGTATGGCCCTATAATATCTCCCTACTAAGTGTAAGGGGTAGGGTATGTCACACTCAATATATGATGAACAACCTCGCATAGCATACCCATCCCTGTTAAGTGTAGAGGTTAGATCCTATGTATGCCTAATATAACGATAACCCATGTCCAGGTTCCTCCACCACGATATTACATGTAGGGGTTACATTTGATTCTTACCCCTCTGTATGAAAATTATATAGTACAGGTGCATTACATGCTAAGTGTGGGGTAGAAAAATATGTTGTATATTATCATGATTTATGGTACACATATGCAGTATTCACTTTCTCTTCTAGTCTCTGATCACATAATATATATTAGACTAGATACTTGCACACAACATGGATGTTTGGCACATGTTACGTCATACTAGTAAAACATACAAGTTGTTGGTAGGAATCCACTTTCCTACACAGTACAAGATGTCATTTAAGAGGTATATTTTTCATAGCACACTAAGTATATCAAGGCATTATACAGGCTTTGACATAGGTTTGTTGAAGCAATTCCAAGATGCTATTGAAGAGTGCTTCATATTCAACATTGGATTTGCAAGTCTAATTTCAAACATACGTATGTTTGTTACCAATGCTTACAATTTACTGTTAGTGAGAGGGCCACCTCTAGTACAATGTTTCCCCTATTAGCATATGGATTGTAATATATTATCGTTGGCAAGGCCAACTAACCTAAGTAGGATTGAATTTTTTATTGAATGAGTGTTAGAGTCATATAATAAATTAAAAGATGCATGGAGCCCGCAACACCAATCATGACCACCGTTGTGACCTTTGGCGGAAAAAATGAAGACAGAGGAGTAGTGCTCAGTGGCCTAGATTCATTCCAAACTTGTCAGAATGATTCTATGGCACTTTTTGATGTTGAATAGAATACCCCCAAAAAGAACAAGATATCACATGTGCCTAGTTTCAAACCCGAGATATCCCAATGATAAGGAGACAAATTATAGAGACAAAAACATTAATAATGTAGGCCAACTTGAAAAGGGTGACACATATAATTTGGTATCGTTTAATAAGTTTAATATCTGCAATGATTCATCTCTCGGCTATTCGAAAAATCTCACTCATTGTTATGCACATAGATTTACACCAAAAAATTTTAATGATGAAGAATACACAATGACCATGTACAATTTACGCTGCAATGGATCTTTATATGACCCACCACACTCAATCACTTATCAAGTTTCCGATGCATCCCCATTTGGCTTCAATCCAGACAATGATGATCTCTTAGACAATTTTACTTGGGGGGAATTACACTTATTTCCCCCCATATTCTAGCATTATCAACTGCCTTACATCTCACACACATTACATCTAGTATTCAATATTCTCCATGCAAATATTGATACATCTGCATCGTCATTCCCTGATGATGCACTCTCATGCTTTGGTTCACACTTGAGTGTTGAGGGCATACTATATACATGAACCTCACACATTACACACTACACTACACATTACATACTACACATTTCACACATTCATCTCTACGCAACATCTACTCTACTCATCCATAACATATTTTTCTCACATCTAATTTTATGCGCCATGCCCATTACCCTTTAATGCACTCTAGTCCATGGTTCATACTCGAATGCCAAGGTTATAAATCTTAAATGGACCTCACCAAACTCACACATTCACTTACTCACAAAATCTCTACACTTATACACTTTATCAATCATATCTTTCTACCACAGACATTCAAACCATTTCCTATTGACATACTCTTGTTCTATGGTTCATTCTTGAATGTCGAGGGGTCATATATAAATGAACCACCTCTCATGCATACACATCCAATCAGGGGGAACGTGGATCCTATTATTTAATTTGTATTCCATTCCACTTCATCCACAACATATTACATATCTTGGTCACATTTATTCTTACTTTCTTATGCTTTTACATGTACACTTTATTACACATGTTAGAAAAATAGATTGTATATTATCATATTTATCATACACATATGCATGTTCACTTTCCTTCTAGTTGTGATCACATGATTTACATACATATTTACACACAACATGGATGTTTGGCACAGTACGTCATACTTGTCCCACAACTGTTGATGGGGGAATCCACTTTCCTACACACTTCATGTGTCATTGTTTTATTTTTCATAGCACACTACTATATCAAATTATACATGCTTTGACATACTTTCTATCTTTATAATAGGCTAATGGGTGCTTCATGTGTAACATTTGATTTTCAAGTCTGATTTCCACCATGGTTGTTTGTTACTTTGCTTACTATTTACTGTCATTTTTTTCCATTGTTTGTGGGATTTTCCCTTTTTCTTGTGTAGACATTATCTAATTTTGGCCATGTCGGCCTCGACTGTCTTGAGATATCTTGAGTAATGTCCCATGTGCAACTCGATTTTTGTGGTTTATATTATTTTCTTTTATTTTAGCTTACACATTGTCTGCTTAACTTATATCTTGTCTTCTAAATGCGTATTTGTCTTTTCTTGCACTGTTGGTCGTCAAATAGGACTTTTTAGAAGAGCAACAGTCAGGGGACAAGAAGTCCCTCCTATTTAATGGGAGAGGTTCCCTTATTCAGAAACAAAATTATTTACAAATGTACAGAACATTGTTTTATGGTCAAACTTGGATATTACGAAAATGTTTTCCGCAAGGATCACCAATTACACAAGGACTGAGGAAAGGGAATAAGAAGATGAGCAGAATAGCAACATTCAAAATTATAGATAGCAGAATAATTCTTCGTGTATGCGAAGCTTCAAAGAATTTAAGACAAGATCATTTGCGTTGGCTGAATGAGATTAAATTTAAAGACACAAAGTTCCATAAATAACCTTCTTCAGATTTATTAATCAAGGACACAAAGTTCCTTCTTGGTATAGAAGATCACTGTATTTGCAAAACTGAAACATTATGCAATTAGACGAGACTAACGAGTTGGAACAAAATGATCTTCAAATATTAAAGGAAAACATAGAGATAACAAGGAATTTAGATGGAGTAGACAAGAATAGAAAGCCCTTTGTATGATTTCTTTAAGATCATTTAACACTGTTCAGCAAATATCCAAGTTCTTCCTCCTTTTGCAAAATGGTGGGAAAGGGCCATATATAGCTTACAAGTCAGGTTACTCTTCGTTAACCATTTCTTTTAACTAAAGAAATAGTTAAGGATAGCCAATTGCAATACCTTAACCTAATTACAAAGAATACGAAAAGAAGGGAAGAGGAAGAAGGAAAAGAAAGGAGAAGGAGACAGGTGGCAGTACTGGGAGGGACCCAATGTCTCAGAATCTGCTGCATGATTGATCTTTAAGGGCCTCAGCTATGTCTCTGACACGTGAACTGACGGTGTGTTGGCTTGCAGATGAGTCCAAAATCCCAGACACTTTCTTCCATCTTTATCAAACTCGACGTGAGGTTATGATAAATTTCTTTGCTTCTTCAATGGCAGAGTGAAGGAGAACAATTTCCTTCAGCTTTGTCCTTAGGATGGAGCTTCTTGAATAGATATCTTTGACAAAAAGCTCTGAAATGAGCGTTTGATTTCTTGCAGGACAGGAGGAAAAAACACCAGAGTTTTCATCTTGAAGAGACAATGTATTGTATATCCTTGAAAGAGCAGCAAGCAACAGCCAGTGTCTTGAAAGCTTCTCCTGGCTGACAGCTGTTTTCATTTCTCCCAAAGCTTCCTCCAAAAACTCTGATCTTCCACTCCCACGCTTGTGTAGACCCCAGGATTTGAAGATTGTCCTTAGGAATCATCGAAAAATCTTTATTCGCCAGTAGTAAGATGTTCTCATCTGTCTGTCCCATTAGGTGAAGGTCTACTAACAAACTCCCTCCCCCAGATTTTTAGTTCTTTATCCATGGTTATGATAGGGAGGAGAGCTCAGTGCACATTACTCACCTTTTCGTGGAGTTGAAAGCTTCATCGATGAAGTTATACAGCAACAAGCAAGCATCCACCATGGCTTCAAAGCTCTGCCATAGACAGAATACTTGTGCCAATCTTTGATACTTTGCAATTCATCTGGCTTATTAATTTACGGAGGGTGGAAGAGTAGTCAATGGGGTAGGGTCCAAGAATTATCCTTAGATAAAGAGACTTGATGAAACCTGTGAGAATCTGGGTTGTTCTTCCAACTGTTCAATAGTTGTACCCCTTTCTCTACCCTCCAATGATCTTGTGACTAGTTCCTGGAGGTTTGGGATTTCACCCTTCAGGAGTAGAAGTAGATTCTCCATAGGGATAAAAAAAAACGGATTCTGAAAGCTCCAAGTCAGATGCAGCAAGTTGATTCTGATTTGTAATGTAGGCTTCAGCAATCTCCAGAATGCGGACTTGGGCATTAGACACTATTCTGGCAAGTGGTTGGCTTTCTTGCCATGAGAAGGAGTGGGGGCCCAACAAAAGCTGCAACAGCATCGAATTTGGGCCCCAAGCTTGAGAGGAGGATTTTCTCTCCTGTGTCAACCAAACGGTTGTACCAAGAAAAGGCAAGAAGAATCTCAGGATGAGAAGCAAGGGGACCAAGAGGCCATGGAGCTTATGGGGGGGGACACTAGGGTCTGCGCAGTTGAACTCAAGTGAGATGTGAGTAGGAGCACTGGAGGCAAACGGTAGAAGAATCGAGTAGCACCTGGAAGGTCAGTGATCGGACTCCTTGTCCTATCTGCTGGATCTAAGGAACATTGGCCAGGGAGTTGGGCATCTAACTTCTTCACTTTGCAGAGACAATGATGTTTCTCTGGGCCCTATAGGCAACTCTGCCTGTTTCTGGGAGGGTCATTCTCTGCGGTCCTTCTTTACCTCTTTGAGTTTCTTCTTATATTAAAAAAAAAACCCCTGGGGTAGATGTGAAGAGGGAGTGATTCAGTAGTCCTGGTGTTGATGAGGAAGGAGGGGTTTGCCATCAGGAGGGTTTGCATTTAATAGTGTTTCAGAAATTGGAACTGATGCCTCTCTTATTGGTGTCGAGTCATCCGTGGAGCTGGATTCTGCCTGAGTGCCTCTTGAATCTAGGATCTTCGTTAAACCAGACCTTAGTCTGACTAGGGACTGGAGCAACCATTCAGCAGATCATCCCTCTCTTTCCTGTTCCAATCCAGGTCCTCCAAGGGGTGTGCTTAATCACATTTTCATTAATCATAGGTATAGGTCAGAATTTTCATCCTGGAGACCTTCAGGAACTTGGTTACAGACGAGTTCTTGGATCAATTGCCAGGGAGAACCTACCACAATGCCTTCTTATGGCTCAAAATCATCGGCACAGTCAGCCCTCGTAGTTTCTGTATCTGCCCTATGATGATAGTATTTTTATCTGATGTTCTGTTCAATAAACTCTTCAAGTCAAAGCAGGTTCTTGCTGAAGAAATGAACAGTGTGATAGTGGACCAGGGCTTCTTTCTATGTTCTGAGCATCCAGAGGCTTGTTTTGCATGTGTAGTTCCCAGAGAGATGGGAAAGGCAAGCCAGAAATCTTCTTGTCTCTGCAATTCTGTTGCAAAACTTGTCTAGTTGCTGCTAATTTCTATCAGGCCATTTTTATCATTGCAGGAACAGGGAAGCCGTTAGAGGATTGCTTTCATTAGCCAGCAAGCCTGATATAGGAAATTCCTGAATTGGAGAAATGAGGCTCCATACTGCGATATCAGGTTCATGGCTTCCTGAAAACCTTCTAGCAGTATCACCCTCGAGCAAATCGACACGTAATGGTGAAAGCATAATTGACCCTTCTGAAATTCCGATTGGCTGGTCTCCATGGTGAATTGCGGACAATAGGCATACACGGATTGTGTCATCTTTGTGTGCATCTAATAGGAGAAACCAAACCACTGCTGATGCTGCTGGGTATACATCAGGTATGAAGTCATATAGAACTCTTTGTTTGCTGAACGTGGGATAGCTGCGTTGTTTGCCAAATTCAATGATGATCTCTGCCCAGTGGATGTTTTGTGTTCCTCGCACACAATGCTGATGAGAGGGCCCACTCGAGAATGAAACTCATTGGTGGAGGGCAAACCATAACCCGAGCCAGCGGGATTTATGAAGTCGACATTCCTCATTGAAATTTGCTCGGAAGAGGGTTTGTAGGCGAGAAGCACACCGTTTTAGGTTCTTCACCAAGACTTCGCCACCGCACCTTTATATTTGTCACTGTCTTGATCCCGAATAGGGTCTGTGCTTGATCCCGGGAGACGACTATAGCATTGTCCAACTAGAATCCTCAGAGCAAGCGCCCAAAATGCCGGCAAGCATTCCAGCTTGGCAATGAGTTCTCCATGTACATTGTCAATCGCTTGAAGCTAGGGTCGAAGTGAGATTCTCATTGAAAAGACAGTAATCAGCAACTGTACTGAGATTAGGAAACCACCGGCAAAAGCAAACCGCTATCATAATCGTTTGTGCTATTGGTGTGTAGGGTTTGCATCTGCCATTCTTGCCCAAAAATCAGGAAGTCGAGATGATGAGCTTGCTGTGCCCAATATGCTAACAGCAGACTCAAGCGGAGAAAATTTTCCTGTCCTGAAACTTGGATCTTCATATTGATAGTCTCGGACTGCAACCCAGACTCGGGAAGGAATTTGCGCCAAAGGGGGGGTATGCGCAGTGTTCAAATTGCAAAAGGGTTAGAGCAAAAGATAGCAGGAAGCATGCGAAAATGCAAAGGGGAACTGCTTGTTTATAGCCGCTTGTGAGAGAGTAATGAATTTAATGCGCATTGAATACCAAAAAACCACTAATTGAAAGCATACTACTCGGAGTGAGCGAGAAAAAAACTAAGTGTGAATGACGCTTTGTACGCTGGGGACATGTGAGACGCGAATGCGCGAAAACACGCGGCTCGGCCGAATTGGGTGAACAAGGGAGAGGATGACATTCAAATGCTTTTTTGGAAAACGATTGGACGAAATGCCACGGAGTACGCGGTTGTTCGGGTGATTCGGCCGAAATTGGGAACAAGGGGCCCATTTGGCTTGGACATTGAGGACAAAATGTTCCGGAGTACGCGGTTTGGCCGGTTCGGGCGAAATTGAAACAACTTGCATTTTTTTCGATTTGGACAAGGAGCTCTGAAGTACGCGACACGGAGTTTCGGCAGAAAATTGGAAAGCTCGAATTTTAACTTTGGGGGGAAGTTGAGACCATGGATAGTGCGAGTATGCGGTTCGGGTTTTGTTTTTGCTCGAAATTGGAAAACAACTCGCAAAATAGGTTTTGGGACACGTGGGACAAAACTTTCTGACGGGCCCGGGAAATGGGACAGCTTCGGGGAATTCGCAGATTCGGGGAACAGAGTGCACTTCGTAATTGGGGGATAGTACGGACAAAAAGTTCCGATAGGCCCGAAAAATCACACAAACTGACCCAAAACCACAGATTTTTCAAATTTCACGACTTAGGCACTCAAGAGGAAAAAACACTGAACTCAAAATTTTTGAATTGTTACTTTATCAGAGCGGGGAATTTTGATGTGGACAACCAGTTGGCTCCTTCTGGGATGACTTGGCTATAAATTTTCGGAATGAGGGACAAGGAAGAACTTAGACAAACTCGGTGTGAAGGTTGAAGCAGACAGTGCCTTATCCATTGGGCAAAGGAGTAAAAAACAAACCAATAACAGAGGGAAAAACACACAACAACAGAAAGGAAAACACACCAAAATCTATGAATATAGCAAAAATTAATTTTGTTTACAGAATAAGTACAAAGGGTATCTCCCTCTTAGTCACCTAGGACTTGAAACTTCCAAATACTGCCCACTAATAAGGACAAGTGGGAGGGGGGAGAACCAGCCATGTAATCAAGATAGACAGAAGTTTCTTACCAGCCAACAGTGTCTTATCTTGGAAAGGTCAGAGCCACAGGGAAGCAACTTTATTTTCCATGGCGGCAACGAGGGTTCATGTCTTTGTCTCCAAACAGCACGGATCTCCAACCTTGGAAACTCTCTGAACCTAGCTTTCTGTTCAAAACAGAACCTTTACCTTCTACTGGTGAGCAGATATTCTATTCAGTAACCTCGAATCTGTCCTCGTTCAGTTTGTGCAGGTACATGATTCTTTTATCCAGAGCATCACTGAGACTCGTATCCTCAAGGGCCTTCATCAAGTGCCAAGGATTTGGCAGTTCCTGTCCGGAAATTGAGCTTCTACTCCATACACCACTTAAAAGGAACATTCCAATGGCTCTTTTAGGTTGTGATCCTGTCTACACCAAAGAGCAATCATCAGCTTATTATTGCCAGTTTCACTGAGACTCATGACCAAACTTCCTTATGATATCACCAGATTTTTGGTTGGTGGATTCGGCTTGCATTTCCCTTGTGATAATAATCTGAAGAATGAGCCAGAGAGATGCATACTCGTAGCAGAAATCCATTATCTCAGTTGAGGAGAAGTTCGAAGCATTATCTGTTACAATCTTGTTAGGTACACCATACCTTACCAAGATGTTCTCTTTGATGAAGTTGCATACCACTTCAGAAGTAGTGCTCTTGACTGGAATAGCTTCCACCCATTTGGTGAAGTAGTCAGTGGCGGTTAGCACATGAGTTGTGACCAGCACTAGAAACAGGGTTGAGTGCACCAATGAAATCTAGACCCCCACTGTTGCAATGGTTCCTCAATCACAACTGGCTTGAGAGGCAAAGAGGCCAATTAGGTCGTCCCACAAAGGTCTGACAAGGCCTCGCATTATCCACCCACTTGGAATGCATCTCTGAACACGAAGGCCGTAATAGTAATATCTCCCTGGAGTATCTTGCTGAGCTGTGACTGTTGGATTGAATAGTGCCCTCCACATGTCTGATCATGAAAAACTTGAGAGCAAAAACTTCTCTGTTGTGCCTTGTCCACACACTTCAGAAAGAAAATCTCCCATCTAAACCATCGTGAACAAGGCTTTCCCACAGTACATATTGCGTTGATCTCCATTTAACAGTCCTTTTCCTTGATTAAATGAGATGAGGGGGAATTCCCCATAGGGAGAAAATGCGATGGTCAGAATACCATTCATCGACTGAAATAAGGAATTAGAACGGAGGATGTAGCTTTCTCCTCCAGCAACTCATGTTTGCCTCCTTCAAGCAATGAGCTCACAAAGACCTTTTCCACGAACCAGGCTTGGTCGGTTTGATATCAATGTCATACTCCGGGACTTTAGCACCCAGTTTCTCTCTTGGACCCAAATTCTTGCTGTGTGTAAGAATTGCTAACAGTTGTATCTGGAACCAACACCATTAGGTGAGAGTTGAGGATATAGAAACGACACTGCTTGACAGCCTTGACTACTGCAAAAGCATTGCTCTCAATTCATGGTGTATTTTAGGCTCATGATTCTCAGGATATAGCTAATGAAGGCAATGGTAGCTCATTGGTTTATCAGAGTCTCTTGGGGTTAAGACAGCAGCCATAGGGTATCTTATCTGTAGCATAAGCCAATAGATGATGGAAAATCTTTGCTGAAATAGGAAGGCAAAAAACTGGAGTTTTAAGCAATAGATTTCGATACCCTCAAAGGGATTCCTTTCCTTCAGAAGACAAACCAAAAATGTTGCTTCCCTTTCATATCTGAGAAAATGCAAAGTTAATTCAGCCAAAATCAGGATGAATTTCTCCTAAAAATGATCTTACCGAAGAAAGGAATGACGCCTTTTTACTGGTTGGGACAGGATGTGCTGGATGGCCCTTGAACTCGTTCAGGACAATCTTAAGACACCTTGGAGACGAGTGCCCTCATAGTGTCCTCTGTAACACAGAAGACATATGTTTTAGGATTTAAAGGAAATCCAATGCTCTCGGCATCTCAGCAGACCGTTTCGAGTGTTGGTCGAATGATCCGGCTCTGTCTTTGAAAAACACGTCAGGTCATCAAGGTATATGACAATACATTGCCTTTCAAGCTTCCAAAAGCCAGAATCCAACTCTCTGGAAAGTGGGCGACCAACATTTTTAATCAGCGCAAAAGGCTTCTCTTGTAGGCAAAGGTTACCCCAAGGAGTGGTGTGAAGGTGTATTGTGTGATCTGCAGTCAACCTCTACCTAATTGTATCCCGAGAACCATCAAAGCATAGATAACATTTCAGATACCGTTACTGCTTGCAATATTTGATCCATCATAGGCAAAGGGTAGGTATATTAAGAGAGCCTGATTCAGGTTCCTGAAATCACCACAGATGCGGAATCCACCATTTTTCTTTCCTATCAGGCACTATATTTGCGATTCCATGTCGAATGGGAATGGGAAAAAATAATTTTAGCCTTCAACAACTTCGGAATCTCCTGAAAGATGAGTGTGTGGTGGTCAGCTATTTTTGGGATTGTCTACCTCAGCTTCTGCTTGAAGGCTAATTTTCTGGTTTTTGAGGGAATCGAATGATGCATATCTTTTGGCTTGGAAGGCTTTAGATCTTCATAAGGATAAGCAAGAACATCCTGTTATTACCTCCTTAAGAAGAATCAATTGTTTTTCCTATCGTCGGTGTGCAAAACATTTTCCATATTTACTAGCTTGCGGGTCAGTAGAACTCCCTATATCAATCGTATCATATCAGCTGATTCCTGAGGTCCAGTTTAGATAGAAGTAGAAGTAGAAGCTTTAGATTTCACAATCTGTCATGTTTATCAAACAACTCCTCCAAAACTCACCAAACTTTGGAATCTTGTTTCCTTTGAGTTTAATGCACCTTCCTGATCTGTTTCTTTCCTTGGGTGGACAGGATGAGAGGACACACTCTCACGAGCAGGTTGTTAACTTCCATCAAAATACAGTTTGTTCGAAACTTACCCTGGAGTCCAGGAAGGAAAGAAAAATGCTGTTCATCGTGAAAACTTTCCAGTTATTGGTTTTGTCGGTACCACTAGGCCGATGGACCATTTCAATAGTGACTATCCTGAGAGGAATTCAGGAGGGGAATCAGTAGGATCCTGCGGACAGCCAGTGAATCAGCCCTTGATGTTCTTCCTCTTTTCTCTAGGTATTGGACTCAATGGAGGAAAGCCATCAAGGAATTCAATTGAATCCCAAAACTGATCCGGGAATGCTTCAGCTCCCATTTTTTACCTGAAAAAAGGCTTTCTGACTTGCTTCACAAGTAGCTCTGCATCACCACGAGCAGAAGATTTTACACCTCGTTCTTTGGCCACTTGCAGTCAAGAATGAATGAAAGCTCATACTCTGTTGTATTGTTAGGGTTTCGAACTGCAACTTAAATGTAAAAGGGTGTAGGCATACCTTCAGGTGACCTAGCAGGCCACCCAGCTCCAGAACAAGCCGAGAGAACAAACTCCATCAAATTCTAAAACCAAACACCATTGGATCTTGGGTGGGGATACTTGGAGGTTGGATGTCATCAGGGGACAGAATCAGTAAGTTACCATGAAACCTAGTCAGCATAGAGTATTTGTGCCTTAGGATCATCCCATTTTTGCACAATATACTCAGAGTGTTTCTCAGGCAGTAGTAGCTTCTCATTGTGTCCATTGACAGGTATGAGTGCATTGGACCAATTCGATTTGAAATTCTCCACCACATCTTTACAGAAGTCATCACTTAGCAAATTCCATAAGAAGGAGGATGTATGCTACTAGGATGGTAGCCAGGACTTCTTTTCAGTAAAGCAGCAAAACCACTTGTGACATCTTTAATCCCTTCCAAACCAAAGGGCACTTCCTTACTTTCCATGGAGTAGCAAGATTCCATAAGTACGAGTGAGGTAAAGACTAAAGCATGAGCGACTTGAGAAGGCATCACGTGATCTGAGGGTCTGGATTCTATGACAACAGTACTGAGCCATGGAAGAGCTATAAGAAGTGTTACATAAAAGGATTGATTTGTCACACAGACGATTATGTCAGCGGGACAGCAAAGCATACCGACTCGGCTTGCGTGTAGAAGGAGGAGTGCAAAAGGCCTTAGAGGTTGGTCTTGGAATGGGAATTAACAAATTGGATCATCTTGGCAAAAGATTTGGGATGGGTTTGATAGTATTAGCTTCTGAAATTTGAACCTTGGTTCCTTTTTAGGTGATAAAAAATATCAAAGGATCCAGAGGTGGATGGACCATCATCATTTGGAATTCTAGGCTTATCAACTTTAGGAGAAAAAGAAGGAACTTTGCTAGTAGGATTGACAGGACTTACCTTTGGTGCAGATGAGGTAGGGATAGAGATCCTCTTGGCAATTACAGGAATAGTTGCCGGCTGCTTCCTTAGATTTCTTCACTGGGCTGTGTTACTTTCTCCTTCTACCTGTCTGTTCTCGCGTTCAATGACAGCAAACGATTCACTGTTCATATCTGCTACCACTTCATCATAGTCATCTCCATCATCAGTGCCCTTTGGTGGTAAATAATTAACCCGCAGATCCCTCAAGTTCTTCTGCTTTCATCATCAAATTCATCCAGGAACTCCTCACGAGCTTCATCGTCCACATCATTGTCTGGCTCTTCAACTTCACAGGTTGCATTCACAGGAACTTTAACAGGAGGTCCTTCAAGTGCTAGTCTTGTGTGAGGAGCAGGCAGATGATTTCTGGGCTGAAAATTTCTATTTGGAACATCTGCACACGGGGCAGGCTGAGCCCAATTGTTTATTTATAGCTACTAGATCATTTGCAAGTTCTGGACAGGATCATATTGGTTCCAGAGGTGGAAGAGTTAGGAAGAAGAGCAGATTTGATTTGGAGGACTCTTCTCAACTCCCTGACATGACAAGTTAGCTTGACCTAAACAGCCAGTTCTTGATCCAGAAACTAACGGTCCGAGATTATGCCCTTCTTAGAGATAACTGACTTTGGGTGTTTGAGCATTTAGAAAGAAAACATTTTTGAATTCTGGATCCAAAAACCGTGAGTATTTACAGGAATGTATGTTGATCAGTCTGTGAATCGAGCCACAAAGCTTCATGGGTTCTGATGGGATCTTTCTTATCTGGAGAAGAGAAAGAAAGAAATTTGGGCAAGCGGGCAATGCAAACATCTTCTTGCCGGCTTTGAAACGGCTTTCGAACTGAGTTCTCATGTATTCCAGTCGGTTGATGGGTGATGGCACCAGCCGGAGGACGGTGATGAAGAACCAGTCAGCAGCATTATCCTGTAACATACAACGAACATTCTTAATGAGATGTCTTATGTTTCAACTCCCAAGACTCCCATGCCAACTTATTGAAGGGCTCAATGTGTTCATCAGGGTGTACTGTGCCATCTCCTTTAAAATTTGGGGAAGTTCTCCGGTTAACTCTAGGGAAATCATGCAAAGGTTGATTAATGGGCTAGCGGGGCCCGGACAACGGACCCATGGCAATTGTGTCGCCATTTGGAAATATGGCTTGGAGGGGAACGGTAACACCAGCTAGGATCAAAGCTCGTAGATTGGGACTAGCAGGTTCTGAAGGGCCCTACCACAGTAGGACTTCTATCTTGAACAGGTTGGAGTGGCTCGTCGAACGAGTCTTCGATGTGGAAGGGAAGGAAACCCGTTGCCGAAAGTTGAAAATGAGAATCTTCGATACCAAGGGCCTTCTCCCTCGAGTGAAGTGATTAACGCGGAGTGCGCCAGATCAAAGGATGATCGAAAAATTGCAGTACTGGGGAATGGCATTTCCCCAGCGGAGTCGCCAAAAATGTTGGTCGTCAAATAGGATAGGAATTTTTAGAAGAGCAACAAGTCAGGGGAACAAAAGTCCCCCTACTCTTGTAATGGGAGAGGTTCCCTTATTCAGAAAATCAGTTATGTTACAAATGTACAGAACATGTTTTATGGTCAAACTTGGATCTTTACGAAAATTTTTTCTGCAAAGGATCACCAATTACACAAGACTGAGGAAAGGGGAATAAGAAGATGAGCAGAATAGACAACATTCAGAATTATAGATAGCGAATAATTCTTCGTGTATGCGAAGCTTCAAAGAATTTAAGACAAGATCATTTGCGTTGGCTGAATGAGATTAAATTTAAAGACACAAAGTTCCATAATAACCTTCTTCAGATTTATTAATCAAGGACACAAAGTTCCTCTTCTTGTGTTATAGAAGATCACTGTATTTGCAAACTGAACAGTATGCAATCAGAGAGACTAACGAGTTAGGAAACAAAATGACTTCACTATATTAAAGGAAAACACATAGATAACAAGAATTAGATAGACAAAGAATAGAAAAGCCCTTTTGTATTGATTTCTTTAAGATCTATTTACACTTTCCAGCAAATATCCAAGTTTCTTCCTCCTCTTTTGCAAAATGGTGTGGAAAAGGCCATTATATAGCTTACAAGTCAGTTACTCTTCGTACCGTTTCTTTTAACAAAGAATAGTTAAGGATCGCCAATTGCAATACCTTAACTAATTACAAAGAATACGAAAAGAATGGGAGAAGAGAAAAGAAAGGAGAAGGAGACAGGTGGCCAGCTACTGGGAGGGACCCACTGTCATCAGAATCTGCTGCCTGAATTTCTTCTATGCCTCAGCTATGTCTCTGCCACTTGGAACTGACGTGTTGGCTGCAGACTGGAGTCCAAATCCCAGACACTTCTCCATCTCTTTATCAAACTTGACGTGAGTATGATAATCTTATTTGCTTCTTCAATGGCAAGATTGAAGAGAACAAATTTCCTTCATCTTTGCCTTAGAGATGGAGCTTTCCTTGAATAGATTATCTTTGACAAAGCTCTGAACTGAGCTTTGATTTCTTGCAAGGACAGGAAAACACCAGAGTTTTCATCCTGAAGATTACAATGTATATCCTTGAAAGCAGCAACAACCAGTGTCTTGAAGCTTCTCCCTTCTGCCAGCTGTTCTTCATTTCTCCCAAAGCTTCCTCGAAAACTCTGATCTTCCACTCCACGCTGTAGACCCAGGATTTTGATAGATTGTCCTTAGCATCATCGAAAATCTTATTCGCCAGTAAGATGTTCTCATCTGTTTGTCCCATAAGGTGAAGGTCTACTATACAACTGCTCCAGATTTAGAGTTCTTTATCCATGGTATTGATAGTGGAGGAGAGCTTCAGTTTCACATTACTCACCTTTTCGTGGAGTTTGAAAGCTTCATCGATGAAGTTTAATCCAGCAACAGCATGTCATCCACCATGGCTTCAATAGCTATGGCCAAATAGACAGAATACTTGTGCATATCTTTGATACTTTGCACTTCATCTTGGCTTAGAATTACAAGAGGTGGGAAGAGTAGTCAATGGGGTAGGTCCAAGACTTTATCCTTAGATAAAAGAGACTTGATGAAACCTGGTGAGAATCTGGGCTTGTTCTTCCAACTGTTCAATAGTTTGAGCCCTTTCTCTACCCTTCCAATGACTCTTGTGACTATTTCCTGGAGGTTGTGAATTTCACCTCAGGAGTAGATTATCCCATAGGGATTCTTGAAAGCTCCAAGTTAGATGCCAACAAGTCTGATTCTGATTTACTACTGTAGGCTTAGCAATCTCCAAGAATTGCTGACCTTGGGCATTAGACACTATTCTGGAAGTGGTTCTGGCTTTCTTGGCACGAGAAGGAGTGGTGCCCAACAAAGCTGGCAACAGCATCGAAATTTGCCCCAAGCTTGAGAGGAGGATTTTCTCTTCCTTTTGTCAACCAAAGGTTGCAACCGAAGAAAAAGAGGAAGAAGAATCTGCAGGAGAAGCAAGGGGACCAAGAGCCATGGAGCTACATGACACTCATGGTCTGTGCAGCTATTGACTCAAGCTGAGATGTGAGTAGAGCACTGGAGGCAATAGCGGTAGAAGAATCAGTAGCACCTGGAAGTTCAGTGCTCTGGACGTCCTTGTGTCCTTATCTGCTGGATCTTCAGGAACATTTGCAGGAGTTGGCAATCTCACTTTCTTCACTTTCACTAAGAACAATGATTGTTCTCTGGCCCTATAGGCAATCTGCCTATTTCTTGGAGGGTCATTCTCTGCAGCTCCTTCTTTACCTCTTTGAGTTCTTCTTATATACCTGGGTAGATGAAGAGGGATTAGATTCAGTAGGTCCTTGTGTTGATGAGGCAGGAGGGGTTTGCAGTAGTGTTTCAGACCTTGGAACTGATGCCTCTCTTATTGGTGTCGAGTCATCCTTGGAGCTGGATTCTCCTGAGTGCCTCTTGAATTTCTCGGATCTTCTTACTGAACCAGACCTTAGTCCTGACTAGGACTGGAGCAACAATCTCAGCCAGATCATCCCTCTCTTTCCTGTTCCAATCCAGGTCCTCCAGAGGGGTGTGCTTAATCACATTTTCATACTCATACGAGTATAGGTCAGAATTGTCATCCTGGAGACCTTTAGGAACTTGGTACAGACCGAGTTCTTGGATCAATTGCAGGGAGAACCTGCCACAATGCCTTCTTCTGGCTTCAAAATCATCTGCACAGTCAGCCCAATAGTCTTCTGTATCTGCCCTATGATGATAGATTATCTTGATGTTCTGTTTAATAAACTTCTTCAAGTCAAAGCAGGTTCTTGGCTTGAAGAAATGAACAGTGATAGGGACCAGGGCTCTTTCTATGTTCTGAGCATCCAGAGCTGTTTTGCATGTGTAGTTTCCCAGAGAGATGGGAAAGTGCAAGCCAGAAATCTTCTTGTCTCTGCAAGTTCTGTGCAACTTGTCTAGTTGCCTGCATATTTCTATCAAGGCCATTTTATCATTGCAGAACATGGGAAGCCGTAGAGGAGTGCTTTCATAGCCAGCAAGCCTGATATAGGAAAATTTCCTGAATTGGATGAAATAGGCTCCATACTGCGATATCAGGTTCATGGCTTCATCTGAAAACCTTCTAGCAGTATCACCTTTGAGCAATCTGACCACGTACATGGTGAAAGCATCATTGACCCTTCTGAAATTCCGATTGCTGGTCTCCAGGGTGAATTGCGGACAATAGGCATACACTGGATCATCTTTGTGTGCATCTATATAGGAGAAACCAAACCACTGCCTTGATGCTGCTAGGGTATACATCAGGTATGAAGTCATATAGAACTTCTTTGTTTGCTGAACGTTGGATAGCTGCTCTGCCAAATTCATACTGATGATCTCTGCCCAGTTGATGTTTTGTGTCCCTTGCCACAACATGCTGATGACGCGGGCACATCCAGAAATGAAACTCATTGGTGGAGGGCAAACCCATAACCCGAGCCAGCAGGATTATGAAGTCTGACAATTCCTCATTGAAATCTGCTCGGAAGAGGGTTTTGGTTAGGCGAGAGCACCTTTCTTAGGGTTCTTCAACCAAGAACTTCGCCACTCGCGCCTTATATTTGTCACTGTCTTGATCGAATAGGGTCTGTGCTTGATCCCGGGAGACGACTATAGCATTGTCCAACTCCCGGAATCCTCAGAGCAGCTGCCAATGGCGGCAGCGTCCAGCTTGGCAATGAGTTCTCCATGTACATTTGTCAATTCGCTTAAGCGGGGTTCCGAAGTGAGCTCCTCATGAAAGCACAGTATCAACACACTGTACTGAGATTAGGAAACCACCGGCAAAAGCCAAACCGCTATCATGAATCATTTGTGCTATTGGTGTAGGGTTTGCATCTGCCATTCTTGCCCAAAAATCACCGAAGTCGAGATTGACGAGCTTTGCTGTGCCCAATATTGCTACAGCAGACTCAAGCGGAGAAATTTTCTCCTGTCCCTGAAACACTTGATCTTCATATTGATAGTCTCGGAGCTGCAACCTAGACTCGGGAAGGAATTTGCAAGGGAGGGGATATTTGCGCAGGTTTTCAAATTGCAAGGGTTCGAGCAAAGATAACATGGAAGCAATGCGAAAATGCAAAGGGGAAATGCTCGTTATATAGCCGCTTGGAGAGAGGAATGAATTTAATGTGCATTTGAATACACAACCACCATATTTGAAAGGCATCATACTCGGAGTGAGCGCGAGAGAAAAGAAAAAAACTAAGTGTGAATGACACTTGGTAAGCTTGGGGAATGTGAGACGCGAATGCGCGAACCACGCGGCTAGGCCGAGGATTGGGTGGAATTTGAACAGGGAGAGAGGATGCAAAATGCTTTTGGAACGATTGGGAAGAAATGCACGGATTATGCGGTTCGGGTGATTCAGCCGAAATTGGGAACAGTGGGCCCGTTTGGACTTGGGAATTCGGGACAAAAGTCCGGAGGGTACGCGGTTTGCCGGTTCTGGGTGGACGTGAAATTGAAACAGCGTGCATTTTCGGATTGGGGGCAAGAGCTCTGAGTACGCGACACGGGAGTTTCGGCCGGAAAATTAGAAAGCGCGACTTTTACTTTTTGGGACCCATTTGCCCGTTCTCCTGGACATGGAATGCGAAGTACGAGGTGGTTCGGGTTGTTTTGGCCGAAATTGGAACCAAACTCGCACAATAAGGTTTTGGGGACAATTGGGACCAAAACTTTCTGACGGGCACGGAAACTGGGACAGCTTCGGGTTTGATTTCGGCCGATGGGGAACAGAGCACTTGTACTTGGGACAAAAAGTTCCGATAGGCCCGGAAGAAAATCACACAAAATGACACCAAAACACAATTTTTTCATTCAAGACTTAGGCCACTTCAGGAGAAAAAACACTTTTTTAAACTCAAAATTTTGAAATTTTTACTCTTATCAGAGCGGGGAATTTTGAGTGGACAACATGCACTAAAACTTGTTTCCTAGCCACTTTTTTTTTGTGTGCCTTAGTTTCTACCAAGCACACTCCATCCCCTACATGGCATCAATTTTAGCACAACAGTCGGTCTTCTTTGGGCCACATACTCCTTAGTGACATTGCATGTACCCTAATCGAGGGGGGCATCATTTGGGTGAATTAGCCACCCCATACACCATTCTATAAACATAGTTCAACATAACACAATAACGGTACAACGTAGTCACCAGTCTTAGACAGGGCTCAGAATTTGACTTGGGTCCTTAGCAAAACACAAACAACAACGTGCTGAGACAAGGAAAATAGTGCTTGGTCACCCCTGACCCCTCCTGGATGCTTGTGACCAAGGGAAGTTACACAATATTTTCCACTTCAGCACAGTCTACAAAACTTCATACAATGGCTTTTACAGGGCCCACAATCTTTATCACTCAGCATGCATACATTAGACAACATTTTTGTAATTTCACATTGGATCATAACTGTTCGTACTGTATCAGATTTTTACACACCATATGTAGTGGTATTCTACATTTTGGGAATCATTTAAAGGTTGGAGGATGAAACTAGACTTTTCTCCCTACATTTCTTCCGTTCTTGGCATGAGATCGCTCAGAAAACTCGCAGTTAGCACAACTGACGTGAGATCACCCCAAAAAAATTGTTCTTCTACATCATTTTTAGGATCCTTTCTACATTTTTTTACTCATCATGGATCAGGTGCACATGTTCCTTTTTTCACATTTTCCCAGTTTACATGTTTTATCACATACTATTTAAACATTTTGATCATATATACGCGTATTTGACTACTTATTCGTTCTTGACTTTTATATGTCTGTCCTTATGGGAAGTGGTAGTCACATTAGTCACATGAACTTCACACAATCACAACAATCACACAAA